>CAMXCT020003336.1:435000-522500 GCA_947184155.2 Cladocopium goreaui
ACAACGGCGTGCACTTTTTCGACATCGCAGCTTCGAAGCACATGTTCAATTCGAAATGTGCTTCGCGCAACAAGGGCGTGTACTTTTTCGACATCGCAACTTCCAAAAATGCTCCGAGAATGGTGTGCTTTGTTCATTTTGACTTGGAAATGTGCTTCGCGCCACAACAGCATGCAATTTTTCATCTCTCATCTGGCCAGATGGCTCCACACCCGCCGCTTTAGCGAGCCTACTTTTGGACCATCCGGAGCCACAAATCATGGGAAAAGCACAGTGTTTCGCGACTTTCCTACCTTTTCGCACATCTGCATCTTCTTTCTTCTGACTTTCTCTTCTCTCATCTTCTCTCTTCTACATACTCTTCTCTTCTCACTGGCTCTTCCCATCTCTGCTTTTCATCTGTCCATATTGTCGGAAGTTTGACTTCTAAACTTCCTTCGAACATCCAGTAACCATAAATCTCACCTCCGGCGCTGGGACCTCCTGGCCCTCCGGGGCAGGGACGGGCCCTGGATGGTCCCAGCCTGGAAGCCCATGCGGCGTTTCTGGTTGATGACGCCATAGGAAGCCATATGGCACATCTTCAATGGGTAGAAGTAGGTCCAATGTCCTCGGAAAACTGAGAATCGCCGGAGCGTCACCGAGTTTTTTCATGGACGAAAAAAATGTTTTTCTTATGCAACAAAAAAATAAAGTCGTTTTCAGACACACTCATTGGCTGGAAACTTGTTGGTTAACCAGTGTTTTTACACTTTGGCTTTGGAGTCGATGATGTTCCAGATCATTTCCATGACATCGGGGTCGTACACCGCCTTTAGATCCTGGTAAATCCTAGTTGTGAACCAGCTTTCCTATCATTCATTGATGTAGATCCCCTATTTTTCCCTGGTGGATAAACTCCCGTGTTTTTGGTGAAATCCATTTTGTTTGCTCACCATTTTCTCTGGTGAATTCACCACACTCCGTGGATCCAGTTCGTGAATTTAACACCCAACCATTTGCCAACCAAAATCTAAGCGTTAAAAAAAGAACATTGTATTGTATGGCATCATATTAAGGTGATATAACATGATATAGCATGATACAACATTATATTCAACGTGATATAACTTCATTATACTTCATATTCATTGATATGCCATGACTTTCCTATGTTTTTGTTGCATCTGTTCAGTTTGAAGCGCCTCGTCTGCCGAGTCTCCGCAATGCGGCGTCTGTCGACACTTCACCTGACACGCAGTGAGATCCGGCAACACCTGCGCGACCTGACCGGTAGAGTGGTCCCTGCGCCAGCTGTACTTCTTCCACATAGACATGGTGTAATGCGGGTAAAACAATGCTATTTTTACCACCCATGACTGGCAATGGTTTATTTATACCATCTATATTTATGGTGATGACTGGGGGGATGGTTTATGAACTTGTTTTACCACATTAATGTGGAAAACCATGACTATTGGGTTTGTTATTGGGTTTTTATGTGCTTTATTTGGTGAAAGATGAAGCATTGTCCCGGTCTAATAAGAAGGATGATGGTCAATCATGGAGAATATGTCTGGGAATAATATGGTAATGCTGGGGAGAGTTTATGGCGTTGGGTTTACCAATCTATAACTATGGCAAATACGGCCATGATTTTAGCGTTATACACATTAAATATGTATCGTAAATACAGTGTATGGCTATGGTACGACATATTCTGGACAGATTATAAAAACTCAACATCATACAACATCAATAATTTTTTCGAGCTATGGTTTATACCAATATTTCTAGATGCTTCTTATTTTGGGATACAGCAGTAAGGTCTTTGTAAGCACGAAACTCGGGGAGGAAACTTACAGCCTGGATGTGCCCCCATGGCCATTTGACCACAATTGTGAAGGTTTCTATATATATATACGTATATATATATATATATATATATTACACTTATGTGGTACAACTAGTTCGTATCGTACATATATTGTGACCCACATACATCTCCAAAATCATTGGAGAAGATATGTGAGGAAACCAGTAATTACACATCATAGTTCAAGGCCAAGTACTTCAATGACTGGCCTGTTGACATGTATAATGGCAACTGTCCACAGGTAGAATTCATCTCGAAATGAGCGAATTTCAGCCGACACAAGTTACTACTGGAGCTGCGGTTCTTAACTTCCTTGGGTGCCTTCAAAAGAGAACTTAATTCTCAGCTGGTTGGTCTGCCCATTCATCTTCAAAGAAAAGACAATGTATATGGGTTTATTTATGTTTATCTGAAGATAGTGCAGCCATGTCTACACCATATTCCAATGATTTCGAATGGATGAAATTTCTTAAAGCATCATTTTCCAATTTAATACATGGCTATGTCCCCGAGCGAAGGTCGCCACACAAACATGTCGCCGGTCGCCTGAGACGAATTGCTGAAGTTCATGTCCAGGGGCTCATACCTCGAGAGTCGTCGCTTGTGCTTTGTATCGGTCAAAAATATGCAGGTTTCCATATATGGGGGTAGCCCAAAACCATGGGTTTTAATACTAAAATGGAAAGCCCAATGAAACCTCCATATATATATATATATATTCTGATATGATCTTGCAATGTTAGGTTTGAATGCTAAGCTGGGACCCAATCTTGCTCCTTCCTTCGAGTTCTGTTCATGAAGATTTTCATCCCGGGAATCGTCCCCGCATTTGCACTCCCCAAAGCAATGATCCAAACCGCTGGATACCGCAGGATGATTTGAACATGGCCCTGTGGGGGACAACAACTGGGTACTGTATTCCCTAGCAAAATCATCACCCATTGATCTTAATCAAAGTTTACCCAAGAAAAGACCAAGCTTTTTGATGCTTTTTGCACCCCAAAGCCGCGATGCCAGAAGAAATTGTAAGAAATCCGGAGAGATCTAGGGGGATGATTATCCTTACTGACCATCTGATTGACTCCTATTGCGGGGAACCTCACAATCCCTATTTAAAAATCCCAGTGGTATAATCCACTATTTTATAAAATCAACCCAGAAGTGATTGGTCATAACCCAACTATGCTTGATATCCTAATTCCAAAGCCCTATTGCATCAACAATCTTTCATGGCTCATATCACCCCATCCGCACGATATCTGGGATGCTCCCATCCGTGCCGTGGCACATCGCGTAGGCTGTTGCGCAATATCTTTCGTTGTCGAAGTGCGGCATCTGCACGTGCCTAAAGATCGACCGGACATGGCGGTGGCATCTGTTTTTGCGTGTTTCGTTCTCTTCGAGAATCCAAAACATCTGGGTCTGAAGATACCATCACGGCGCAGATCTTTCTGGCGGGAAAATGGTGAAACTCATAGTTCGGGGATGGATCAAACTGACCAAAAACAGCAGAATTTGCTGTGACTGGTGCCATTCAGCGGAACTGCTTCTGATCTTGGTTGACATGTTGAATCCAGTGTATCGTTCTGGAAAGTCATGACCATATGACCATATGTCATATTATGATCCATGAAAATCCGATTTCCTATTGGTACTTCTTCAGCATGCTGTTCTCATCAATAATTCTCCCCGGAAAACTTTTGCCAACATCCTACAATTTGCTGGAGATGCGCCCTTCCACCATTGTGTTACCGGCTAAAAAGAACATCCATTCTACCGAAAATAAAAAGGAGAAACCTGTGCTTCACCCAGCCCTCATTGTTACTTTATGTTACTTCAGATTACATGTGTTATGTTTTAATAAAAGTTTTATGTGTATGATACAGTAAGTTCGACTACTACAACATCACAGTTTTGGTTCACTTCTTATCTAAGCATATATATATATATATACACTTCATATAAACCGTGACTTCTTGCCTCCAATGCCCCCTATCCCAATCTGCCAAAGTGCACGGAGCGCAGCAACTCCAAGGCCTTGGAATCCACCCAACTTCCCACCGAGCGCAGGAAGAAGTCGAAAAAGCCGTTGCTCGCCTCACCGCGGATGAAACCTTTGAGACAGATGACGAAACGATCGCGTTGCGGTGCTTATATCACTTATTAGCTTATTGTGTTCTTATTGTGTTGTTATTGGTGTTATTGATGTTGAGGTTCTGAAGGGTTTGGCTGTTAGACATTAATTCAACTCATGAAAAAAGAAGCATATGCCGTTTGACGACTTTGGATTGCCCTGTTTGGGGGGATCCTCAATGTTGTTTGAAAGGAGTCGGCTTACCAAGTATTTTTCTGCAATATGTACTGTAATTGGACATTGAACACCACTATAAACTCATGCTTTTCTAGATAAACACATTTTTGCGGGAACAAAAACACCCAAGAATTACCCATTATCAACCAGTATTAACCATTATCAACCACGACTCATCGATGTAGCAGGGTTTTACTGCAAGCACCAACAGATCGCCAGCCTCCACCATGATGTGGAGAAGCGTCTGCTGCGGAGGAACGCCAGAGACGTTGGAGCCTCGAGCGTGATTTTTGGGGTCCTTTTTGGCACATGGGTTGGTTTGAAAATTGAAGGGAAAAGACCCTATATTCCAGTGGAGTAAAACCTAATTTTCCCGATGAACATGGATGTAGAGTCTTGAATATCAGCCAATATAAGTATCCCCATTGGGTATGATACTTATGTATAGTACCCCCTCGTATATGCGTATTGTGCATCCCCTATTTTCAGACAAACAGACATGATCATTTTTCTTCTTCGAACAACACTGGGATTTAACCCATGAATCACTTGGGCCATGGGCCCCAACTTTCCGGAAACACCCAGATGCCATTGTGGACCATAAAAGCCCACATATGCAGAAAGAAATGACATATATCCAAGATGTAACATAAGAAAAATAAACAAACTTCTCTGAAAGCACCAGTTTGGTTCATACATAAATATAAATAAATATATATATATATACACACCCAGCGTAAATTTAACATGGACCTCGAAAAATCCGGTTTGGAGGATGACTGTGTTGATCTATTGAGCAATGAGTTCCATGAGGAGCATCCCAGAAACAAAACACCGATTTTAGATTTTTTCATTGGGTGATACACCCATATCAACCCCATATGGGCACGGGTTCAAACCTATATAACTCAATACTGAGGGGGGTTAGCTTGGACTAGAATCCATACATCCCAGCTCTTTTGGATGAACAGAAACGGTATATGGAGGATCATCTCACGGATCGTAAGTTAACAACCCTGGTGAACGTAAGTCCACCATGTATAAGTGGCTTAAAGCATGTATAACCCCATATATATATAAACAACAACAACTTAGGATCCAAGTAAGTCCACTTTAAGTGGGCTTTATCCGATTTTTTTTAACCTGGCTTAAGATGGTTAACCACTTATCCAGATCCTTCAATTTTGACCAAGGCAGCTTTTGAGCTTCAACCACCAGGGCAAAGTCGCTCCGCCTCGGAAAAACCAATGGCGACGTGAGCGTAACAACATCTTGGTACAACATGGTTAAAAAGCAGTTGTTGAGGGCACGTGTGCGTGTGTGGGGTGGAGAAATTCTTTGAAAGAATCACTCCAATACTATGAACTTGGATGATATTGGTACTGTATGTTTCTGTTTTGGTTGCATCATCCAACACTTTGGAAGTTGCCCAGTCGGCTAGCTAAGTAGTTGGCGACTGAGAACCATGATAATTACACATGAATATCCAGGCCGAAAACGTCCAATCTCAATCAGTTGCAAGACTCTAAACTGTTTGATGGATGCCAGGAATTCGAGCCAGCCATCACTATGTGGATAATCACCCTGATTTCTGATGTGTTCCGTTTCGTCTTACACCCCAAAAATATCAACCTTAAAATTCATCATCGAGATCGTCCAAAACCGTTAAAAGGTGGGTCCATGTCTTGATATGTCTGTATTAAAACTTCATGTGTTTCATTGAATCGCTTGTTTTTTTTGGTTCAAAAACACCATGTTTGTTGGTTCTGGTTGGTAAAACAGCTGGTTTTCTCGATAAAAATCATCATCTTGATCCTGACAAATCTCAGTCTCTCCAAAAAAAACAAAGTTTTCCATGGTTCTCACCCAACTTTCCCAGGTAAAATCCACATGTTCCGCACGTTTGTTCCCACGTTTTTCACCGCTGCCACCCCCTGCGCCTGCCAACGTGGCCTTCGAGGGATGCTGAACGAAGTCCGGCAGCGGCGAGCTGAAGGGCTGCAGCACGGGGGCCACGACGTCGGGCAAGCGCACCACCCTGGCTGATGAAAGTCTCACCATGATTTTTTTCAGGATTTCACGATCGATTTTGAGTGGGATTTCATGGGAACATGTTTTTTATTGTGAACATGATGTTAAATGGTGATTTAATAGGGGGTTAATGGGATTTAACCATCGAATTTCATGGAAAAATATGTTGCTTGAACAAAAGTTTCCGAATCCATATGGTATTCTTTGTTGAGACAATTATGTTGAAGCATCATATTTTGAGATACACCCTGGCTGTTCATGGGAACATGTGGTACTTTTTCGTGGTGTCTTAGTGTGATTTAATTCGATTTCACGGGAGTTTCATGGGATATGATGATATGATGGGAATAGAATCCACATCATGGGGATATCATGGGGATATCACTGCGATAGTGGGAATATGGAGCTGATGGGATTTAATCATCAACTTAATGGGATTTGATGGGGATATCGTTGGATCCAAGAAACTCCAGGAAACAGGGTTTGTCCGAACATGGTGGATATTTAGAATGGCACGTTTGATTTGGAAAATTGGTCAACATGAACACTTATTTTGGGGGTAACCTATTTTCAGACACATCCATACGTTTTTTTGTTTGGTATGATAATCATGAACCATCATGAGTTTGAATCGGATGATGTTTGTGACTTGGTGATGTGCGTCAATCATTTACTTGGGGGAATAACGATGACTCTCTGGTGAAATGTCTAACTTTAAACAGGAATAGTTCATGAATCTCTGGCTTTGGTGAGAATGAGCTTTATGACAATCATGAGTTGAAAAATGGGATTGCGTTTTGGTGACTTGAAGCCTTAAACAAAATGAATAAGACTCTGCCATTGATGAATTTGAACAATATTTTCGTAACTTTGAAACTGCCATCACTAGAAGAACAACTGGCTAGATAAAGAATGTAAAACAAGTGATTAAAAGCAGTTCATTAGTTGCTTAATGGGAATTTAAACATCATTACGATCATTAGGGGAAAACACAGAAACACATGATGTACTAGATACATGGCAGAACTAGCCTATATACTCTGTACGTTGATAATTCCCAAAACTTTGGTCAAATGACAAACTTCCAAATTTCCAACCATGGACATTACTCGGCGTTGCTATGCATACAAATCGTCATTCTCTCACGTGGCGGTTTCCTAAAATGGGAAGATCCCAAATCATCAGTCATTAGGCCATTGAAATCTATTGAAATAACCCATGGTGACTTGGGGATCCACAGGACTCCATCACAATAGCCAGCCATTTTACGAGGGAATATCATGACATTTATCCCATGGATTTGGGGCTAAACTTTCCAATAGAAAAAACATTCCAAGAGTGAAAAATCACGTCCCAATACCCTCTGGTAACCACCATTTTTGATGGGTAAATCAACTATTTCTATGGCCATTTTCCATAGCAACCTGAGGTCCGGTGAGGTCCTTGGGCTGATGACGTAGAGATGGAAGGGAACCGTGGCCCAGCGCCTGGAAGCATTGCACCGCGTTCTTTTGCGTGCCGCGATCGCCAAAAAAAAAGGGTGCCGTTGGTGGGTTAACCAACAAAAATGGTGATTTCATATGATTTGACACGCTTTAACCAACAACAATAGGGATTTAGCCAGCAAAACGGACAAGATCTGACAAGGGAAGATGTGATTTTACCAGCTTTCTGATTTAGTTGTAAAGGAGAACATGAAAATCTATCAGCAAAAACGGTGAGAGAGTCAATAATACATATTGATACTTGCCACTTCACCAGCAAGACTTGTGATCCATGCATAAGAAGGATTGACATGTAACCACCAGGACCTTGATGGGGATTTATGGCTTAGACTTGGGGGTGCGCACTGTAAAAACAGAAACGACGGTTACATATCTACAATTTTGGGTGCTGCTCATTGTTTTTTCCCGAATGCATAGCAAAGGTTCCCGTTTCACTCTGGGGGTCTGGGGGCTGAGGGTGTGTTCGCCCGATGTTGCTTTTACGTTCTCGCAACCGTTCGCAACCGTCCGCAACCTTCCGCAACCATCCGCAACCGTTCGCAACCGTTCGCGCGATTTTGCTATATGGCCGTGCCTATGATAAGTTCTGCAGAAGGGGTGCTTTTTAAAGGTTTCAAACGTCTCTTTGCTTTCTTTCGCGTGGCGGGCGTTGCACTTCGTGACATTCGGACGTGTTTTGTAACGTGTCGAAAGTCGTTTTGTGTGGCAAGCGCAATACTTTTTTGCGACGTTTTCACAAGATGCGTTGCAGTTTTCGTGGCAGGCGCAGCACTTTGGGCATGTCTATCGTCATTTTGCGTGGTAGGCGCAACACTTTGGACGTGTCGTGCTGCGTGTTTTTTGGAAATCGCATTGGCAGGGCTGCATCAAGTGGTGACAAGGCGCAGATTCCGTGGCAGGCGTGGCATTTTCTGAGATGTGCTGAAAATTGACGGAAGCCTCGCACAAAACATCGATTTTGAAATAGCAAAATTTCGGGTTCGTGAGAAAACTCTAGGAAAACGTCGATTTTGATGCTACAAAGTGTCAAAATTGGAGGAAGTCTCGCACGAAATGCTCGTTTTGGTGCTCCCACGCGTCTCGTCTGGAGTCTCTGGTTTTCCTGTGGCGTCGCTGTGTCTATGGGGGAAGCTGCAAAACCTCTTCTTTTCGAAGGTTGCCACGCAGGTTGTCATGTTGTTTTGCGTGGCAGGCGTGGCACTTTGTAACATTCCAACCTGTTTTTATACCATGTCGAAAGTGTCTCTGGTTTTCTAGACACGTCGTCGTGTCTATGCGGGAAGCTGCAAAACCTTTCCTTTTCGAAGGTTTCCAAGCAGGTTGTCATGTTGTTTTGCGTGGCAGGCGTGGCACTTTGTAACATTCCAACCTGTTTTTATACCATGTCGAAAGTGTCTCTGGTTTTCTAGACACGTCGTCGTGTCTATGCGGGAAGCTGCAAAACCTTTCCTTTTCGAAGGTTTCCAAGCAGGTTGTCATGTTGTTTTGCGTGGCAGGCGTGGCACTTTGTAACATTCCAACCTGTTTTTATACCATGTCGAAAGTGTCTCTGGTTTTCTAGACACGTCGTCGTGTCTATGCGGGAAGCTGCAAAACCTTTCCTTTTCGAAGGTTTCCAAGCAGGTTGTCATGCCGTTTTGCGTGACAGGCATGGCACTTTGTGACATTCCAACTTTACACTCTACACTTTACACTCTACACTCACACTCTACGCTTTCCACTCCACACTCCAGACTCTACATTTTACACTCCACACTCCACACTTTACACTTTACACTCCTCACTCCTCTACACTCTACACACACCACACTCCTCACTCCACACTCCACACTTTACACTCCACACTCCACACCTTATACTCCACACTGCTTACTTTACACTCCGCACTCCACACTCCACACTCTACACTTTCCACTTCACACTCCACACCCTACACTTTAAGACTTTACACTCCACACTCCACACTCTACACTTTACACGCTCTACACTCCCCACTCCACACTTTACACTCCTCACTCCACACTTTACACTCTACACTTCACACTCTACACCCCACACTCCACACTCTACACCTTACACACTCTACACTTTACACTTTACACTCTATACTCTACACTCACACTCCACATATTACATTTTACACTCCACACTTTACACTTTACACTCTACACTCCACACTCTACACTTTACACTCCACACTCCACACTCTACGCTCCACACTCCACACTCCACACTTTCCACTTTACACTCCACACTCTACACTCTATACTTTACACTCTACACTCTACACTCGACACTCCACACTCTACACTTCCCACTCCACACTCCACACTCTACACTTTACATTCCACACTCCACACTTTACACTTTACACTCCTCATCCATCTACACTCTACACACACACACACCACACTCCTCACTCCACACTCCACACTTTACACTCCACACTCCATACTTTACACTCCACACTCGTTCCTTTACACTCCACACTCGTTCCTTTACACGCCGCATTCCACACTCCACACTCTACACTCCACACTCTACACTTCCCACTCCACACTCTACACTTTACACTCCACACTCAACACTCCACACTTTACACTTTACATTTTACACTCCTCAGTCCATACTTTGCACTTCACACTCCACACTTTCCACTTTACACTCCACACTCTACACTCTATATTTTACACTCTACACTTTACACTCCACACTTTACACTCTACACTCTACACTTCACACTTTACACTCTACACTCTACACTTCACACTTTACACTTTACACTGTGCACTCCTCACTCCTCACTCCACACTTTATACTCCTCACTCCACACTCTACACTCCACACTCTACACCCCACACTCTACACTTTACACTCTACACTTCACACTCTACACCCCACACTCCACACTCTACACTTTACACACTCTACACTCCCCACTCCCCACTCCACACTTTACACTCCACACTGCAGAGTGGTAACAGGGGAAATATGCACAAGACTGTTCAAATAAACTATTGCAGAAAAGTTTTCTGCGTGACTGCACATCCATGTGTTTCGACATCTGTACCATTAACATACGTGTGAGCATTCGGGTTCGTGGGCTGCATCTTGTTTTACTTGTAGATACCCAAAATTGTAGATATGTAACCAAAAGTGCTCACTGTTTCTCCAGTTCACTGTTTTTTGCTTACCAAAATTCAACAAAATTCACTCTCGAACGTGGAGACTTAGTCCAGAAACAGATGGGAACTTCTTCCCACCGGCGGAATCACAACCAGGTCCAGATCGGAGATCCCAGTGATCATCCATGACCAGGCGTTTATTCCCAAATTACCTTGGTTGTTTTGTATCCCCAGAAACACAACGAAACCGATATTTATATATATATATATATTTATTTATTTTGAAAAAAAACGTACAAATATAACCATATATATATAACTAAACATAACTAAATGTAACCATGTAATATATAACTATTAAAAAAAAACTATATATATAATATAACTGTTGAAAAACAACTATATATATAATATATATATATTAAATGTTAAGTAACAACATTGTCCAACACACAATTCGCGTACAGTTCAACAGCTGCTGGATGTCACTGTCAACATTATGGATCAACAGGCCTTGAGCCTGAGACTGTTTGCCAACAGTACAAAAGAGTGAGAGCGCACAGCATCAGCTGCAACATTAATTCAACAGAGCTGCCTGAATCTTTTCATGGTAGCGGAGCAGTGATCCTGGAAGCATCCAGGTGAGCTCCAACAGGAAGAGGGCTTGATCCCAGAACACTGGGGGACTCTCAACAACAGCTGGAGCAACAAAGGGTAGCAGCCCAACACACCACCACTGCAACGACAAGGTAAAGAAACAAACTCAACAACAAGGTGCGCAGGAAGAGGGCTTGATCCCAACTATACAGTGTGGGGGACCCTCAACAACAAGGATGGCGACGGCACATGAGATAGGATCGCCAACAGCAGGAGAAACACAAGCAGAAGCCCTAGCATCAACACACAGGCTGAAGTTGAAACCGCCAACATACGATGGAAACTGCGCAACATTCGAGGAATGGAAGTACAAATTCTCAGCATACATGGGCCTACAGGACAACATCTTTCCACAACTGCTTTCAAGAGCAGAAAGAGCAACAACAGTGCTCACAGATGCAGAGCTGCTCGGTGCAGCCTCAACAATAGAGCAAGGAGAGAAATGGACACAACTGTGCAACAACCTCAAATACATACTCATTAACATCACCAGCGGCCCAGCAGCAACAATATGCAGACAATACCAAGACGCAATGGGCTTAGAAGTCTACAGGCAACTGTGCAACAGGTTTGCAATACCTGTTGGAACAAGAAGCATAGGCTACCTCACAAAGCTACTCAAACCCAAGTTCGACACCAACAACTTTGAGGAGTCCTTCTCAACATGGGAATTTGAGCTTGCACGTTACGAGCGTGACAACAATGCACAACTACCAGACCAAGTGAAGATAGCAGTTCTCATGAATGAGACAACAGGACCACTCCAACAACACTTACACCTCAATGCCAGCGCAACACCAACATATGCTGAAGTGAGGACAACAATCATGGAGTACTACAGAACCACAACTGCGTTCTCAAGACTTCAACAACAGTCGTCTTCAGCAGTCAGCAGTAACTTAGGAGGAGGCCCAGCTCCAATGGATATTGGAGCAACATACAAAGGCAAAGGAAAAGGAAAAGGAAAGAGCAAAGGAAAAGGATTCAACAAAGGAGGTCACAAAGGAAAAGGATACCAACAAGGAAAAGGCTACGGAGGCTACGGCAGTTACCACAAAGGAAAGGGCAAAGGAAAACAACAGCAATGGTATCAGCCAAAAGGAGTAGAGAAAGGAAACAAAGGAAAGTCGAAAGGAGCTCACAACAAAGGAAAAGGAAAGAATCCAACAGCAATATGCTACAGATGTGGTCGACAGGGCCACTTGGCAAAGGATTGCCGAACAGCGGTGTACAACATGGCAGAGACACCACAGGAACAGGACCAGGATGGAACATCCCAATGGTATGACCCAAACAGTGGGTATGACAACTACTGGTACAGCAACGACCAGTCAGGCAACTATAACATCCAGCCAGCCCAGCAACAACAACAACTAGCTTTGCCAGCGCCACAAACCACAACGCAGACACCAACAATACAACTTGTGGGAGCACTGGGCCATCAGGCAGCAAGTGCCCACAATGAAGCAACCACCACAGCTCAAGCAGTGCAGCAGCAGAGAGGAGACAACGAGGTGGACGTTATGATCGACAGTGGAGCAGCAACACACGTTTGTCCAACATGGTTTGCACCAGACACACCACTGTATCCACTACAACAAGGACAAGGACCTAGGTTGAGGACAGCAACAGATGAGGATATCCCAGTGCATGGCTACAAATGGGTGTACATGCACAACACCAACAAGCAAACAATAGTTGTTCCCTTCTATGTGTGTGATGTGACGCAACCCATCATGTCAGTAACAAGACTGGCAGAACAAGGGTTCAACACACAACTCAACGAAACACCAACAATCACACACACCAAGGGATTCAACTCAGCACTCAAACAACGAGAAGGCCTATACTTCTTGCCAGTTGTGCTGATCACACTTCCAGCCAACTTGAGGCTTGAAGTCAACCAGACAGCAGAAGGGACAACAGCAAGAATAGCACCAGTCACACTGACTCCAACAGGCATGGAAGTCCTTCGCAACAAGAATGACCTATGGACATTCAACAGCCAAGGTTTCTTGGTAAGAGTCCACAGGACAACACGCAAGGCATTGTTCATGCCAGACACCAGATGTCCAGTTCCAACAGAAAGGTTGGAGAACTACAGAAGAACAATCATACAAAGACCAAACAACAACACAGAGGTCATCGAAGAAGCATACCAAGACCTCGACAAGAAGCAACAAAAGAGGACTATACAAGGAAACAACTTGACAGGAGAAACATGGTTCCAAGTGAAACGTGGAACAGTACTTCCAGGCAACATACCACCACCACCACCAACACTTCCACCAGCCAAAGAGCCAGCGACACCATCTCAACAAACCACAGTTGACCAACCACAAGCACCAATGTATCGACACAATGTGAAGAAGCCTCTCACAGAGGTAAGGCCAACAGGTCAAGCAATGACCACAACGCAGCCATATCAGACAGCAATTCCACATCCAAAGGAAGTCAGTCCAACGCAGGACTATTGGATCAAGGAAGGTCCATATTGGAAACGTGTGCATGTCCAACCAAGAAGGGACATGTACATTTCACAACAAGCAGATGATGGACCAGACGTGACAAGACTGACAACATGGAGACAAACAATTGTGAAGCCAACAAGTGGCAACAGAGGATATAGAATAGATGATGACTGGACGACAAAGAGGAAAGCAACACTCGACATAGAGTGGACAGGCTCAACAAACTTTGAAGAAAACGCAGCATACAAAGATGAGTTCATCACAGATGAGCCAGAGGAGCAACAAGAAGCCAAGAGAGCAAAAGGAGTGCCAACACCACAACAACCAACAGAACAAGAAAGAAGAGAACACGAGCTCACACACCTTCCCTACAGAAGCTGGTGTCCAACATGCGTACAAAGCAAAGGAAGACAGGACAACCATCCAAAGCAAACAAGCAAAACACCAGTGATCCAAGTGGATCTGATGTACTACAAAGCATTAGGAGAAAAGCAAGCAACATCAGTCCTTACAGCAGTGGACGTTGAAACAGGCATGTGTATGGCAGTCCAACTTGAGGACAAGACGCAGCACGTACAATACCTGTCAGTTTGCCTTCAACAATTCCTGATGGAATGTGGCAGAACACATGCAATTCTCAACAACACCGTTCTTCAATCAGACCAGGAAGACTTTATCATCTCCTTGCTCAAGATGGTGGCAACAGCCATGGGCAGCAACATAGCAGTCAGGCAAGCACCAGCCTACACATCACAAGCACAAGGAAGCGTTGAACGTTTCCACAGAACATTGATGGGCCAAGTCAGAGCTCTCAAACTCCAACTGGAGACCAACTATGGCATCAAGCTCAACAGCAAGCATCCCATCATGCCGTGGCTTGTCGAACACGCAGCATACCTGCTCAACAGGTATTCCATCCACTCAGATGGAAACACAAGCTACTATAGACGATGGGGTAAAGAACACAAAACACCAATATGTGAATTTGGTGAAACAGTTCTTTACATGCTACCAACAGCAAAGCAGATGCCAAAGATGGAAGCAAGGTTCTACCCAGCCATTTGGCTAGGTAAGGACAACTCAACAAACGAGAACATACTTGGCATCAGCAACAAAGTGGTCAAAGCAAGGACCATAAGAAGACAAATAAAGCCAGACAAGCACAACAAGCAGTTGATGGACATCATCAACTCTTCGCCAGCCATGATACCACCAACAACACCAAGCATTGTGGTACTACCACAAACTGCTGCAGCAAAGCAGCAGACAACAACAAGTACACAGACTCAGCAGAGTCCACAACCAAAAGCCTTGGTACAACCACACATTACACCACCACCAGCACTTACAGACCTTCCAATGGCAACAGCGCCAGCAACTCAGCCAGCAAGGCAGCCAATTCCATTGCCGACACAAGGCAAAAGAGAAGTAGCAGATGAGATTACACAAGGCAGCTCACCAAAGCAAGCAAGGACAACAGAAAGAGCCACAGCAGCCAGCCGACCTGACACCGCTCAGGAGCCACCAACAACAAGGATGAGGATCTCACAAGTCACAGTCACAACGAAGAAAGGACAGAAGATAGAAGCAACCTCCAACGAAGATGAACAGGAGATACAAGCTGAAAATATTCTCCTGGAACCTTGGGTGAACAACACCGAAGGTTTAGACAAGGAACAAACAATAGAAGGAATGAAACAAGAAATCAAGTCAATGAAGGAACAAGGTGTATATACAGAAGTACACATCAGCCACCTCACCCCAGAACAACGCAAGAAGATCATCAAGTCAAGATGGGTTCTTCGACAGAAAGGCAGCACAGTGCGAGCAAGGATAGTAGCAAAAGGATACACAGAGGAGATCAATGACAACGACGACATCTTCGCGTCAACACCAATCTTCTGCGTTCTGAGGATGCTACTCGTCTTAGCACTTTGCAACAACTGGATCTGCCTCACAGGAGACATCTCAACAGCCTTTCTACATGCCGCAGCAGCAACAGCAGATCTCTTTATGTATCCACCAGCAGAGTTCTACAACGCCTTCGATCAAATCGTTTGGCGACTCAACAAAGCCATCTATGGCTTACGCAGCAGCCCAAAAGCATGGCAAAATCACCTGGCAGAGGTGATGCAACAACTTGGACTACGACGACTTGTCAGCGAGCCCAACGTCTACGCAACACCACAGGGAGATGCATACATACTATGCTACGTCGACGACCTGCTCTTCATTGGACAACAGGAGACGGTTCACAAGCTGTTCAAAAGCATTCAGCAACACCTTCTACTCCGTCCAACAGGAGAACTCACAGTCGGCAACACCATCAGCTTTCTGGGTAGAAACATCTGCAACAAAGGTGACTACTACGAGATCAGCTTAGCAGACAGCTACACAACACAGCTGCTGGAAGAAGCCAGCATGCTCAACTGCAACTCAGCACCAGCACCAGGCAACAATACTCTGAAAGCAACATCAGAGATGGAACAAGAACTCAACAAAGAAGAACATGCAGCCTACCGAAGAATGGTTGGCAAGCTACAATGGATGACCTACACAAGGCCAGACATTGGCTTTGCAACAAAGGAGCTTGCAAGAGCTCTGACACAACCAACAACAGCAGACCAGCAGAAACTGAAACACTTGCTCAGGTACATCAAGGGAACACAACACTACAAACAATACATAAGACCAACAACCAAGACACCAACAGCTGAAGCAGTACCAGACATCCAAGTCTTTGTCGACAGCGACTGGGCAGGATGTGCAACAACGAGGAAGTCAACAACAGGATTTCTGATCAAAGTCTTTGGAGCAACAATCCACTACGGAAGCAGAACACAGGCAACAATAGCGCTGAGCAGCGCGGAAGCAGAACTCTATGCAATCAACACAGGAGCAACAGAAGCACTCCACATCAGCAACTTCATGAAAGAAGCTCTCAACATGAAGAAGATCAACATCCGCATACACACAGACTCATCAAGCGGAAAGAGCATGGCAACAAGAATCGGAGCATCAAAGAAAGCCAAACACATCGAGCTCAAGCACCTTTTTATACTACAACTGGTCGCACACGATCTTGTGAGGATTGTCAAGATCAACACGACCAACAACCCGGCCGACATTTTCACAAAGTACGTTGCAACAGAGACGCTTTTGCGTCACATCAGTGATGTTGGCATTAGCACCCAGCATCACTGAACAGACAACAACAACCAGCAACAGAAACAGTCTCACTGCAGCATATGCGCGTTAATGTGCGAGCGCGTGTACAACGTGCGAACATCGTGCGTGGCGTACACACACAAACATACATTTCCTTTTGAGCCATGGTGTCAACAAAGGTTGACAACATGAACTATGTCATAGTGATCACCCATACTTCATCATGGAGTATATCAACAATATCTGTACAATATCCCAACATGATTTTCGATATGGACTATACCAACGTTACGGTACCTACAACGTGAAGTATACGTACATGTCCTGTACAGCATGTCTGTGAAACACAACATGTCTTTTTTGCAAGGTTTGAAGAATTCAACAGTTTGACTTGCAGTCTTGTTGATGTCAACATTTTGCTGACCAACGGTGACCGCAACATTCCTCTGTTTTGATCGCAGCCGTTCTTTTGCTCCAACATTGGCGGACAACATCAACGTTTTTGACCTTGAGAATGGCAGCACTTCTCAACATCCATATGCAACAGTTCCGGTGATTCCCAAGATGACCATGACAACACTGGGACTCCTGACCCGTGCGGTCAACATGTCCCAAGTGTCCAATCCCACCAACATGGGACCGGACGATTACAACGTGGCAGCCCATGATGCCGACAAGGATGTATGGTGGTTGGCATTGCCAACAGAACTGTTTGGGGCAATGACGCCTGAGAGATTGAGGGGCAACATGGCACTGCTCGAGCACATCAACAGCAACACAAATGTTGCGCGCTACATCGAGGAATTCAACAACTACCACGGCGCAACATCAATCAACAACCGATGATGATCAACAGATGGAAGGATGAGACGTCATCCAACAGGTGAGACTGGCACCTCAACCAGCAGTCTTTGGATCTTCAGCAGATCCCTGCGCAACAAGAGGTTCAAACGTGAGAGCCGGGAATGCGCAAAATTAGATGAGTGTTTGATCAACATCTGCGGCTGGGCAACAGATGTAAAACTACAAGCCATCAGCCCTGCACAGAGATCAACACCTAATCCAATAGTATCAGCATAATGTGATTGCGTTTCAACAATGTTTGTTTTGTGCAATGTGTTGGAAGCTCCAACAAATTGAGGGGCCGTGTTAAGTAACAACATTGTCCAACACACAATTCGCGTACAGTTCAACAGCTGCTGGATGTCACTGTCAACATTATGGATCAACAGGCCTTGAGCCTGAGACTGTTTGCCAACAGTACAAAAGAGTGAGAGCGCACAGCATCAGCTGCAACATTGATTCAACAGAGCTGCCTGAATCTTTTCATTAAAAATGTGTATATATATATATATATTTACCGGTGACAGTTCCCCAAGCTTTACCCATCCATAGCCACATGATGACGCGTTGGAGGAGCACCCACCCTTTCGTCAAGACGCCCCAGCGCGTCAGTGCCGCGGAGTAAGAGCTTCTGCTGTTGCAAGTCCGTGGGCGTTCCTGTGACATGACGTGGGTAGTTTGGAACATGACTATTTTTCCATATATCGGGAATGATAATCATCCCAACTGACGAACTCATATTTTTCAGAGGGGTGTGAATCTACTGACTGGTTGAGAACTGTATGGCCCATTAGGAGGATATGCCATGCGTACATGATACCTAAGTGGATTATATAACATGTTACTACTGAGCAATTACTAGTTATAGAATGCGCAAGCCGGTTTGAGGAATCTCCTCCTGACAGGACCCAGTTACAACCACCAAGAATTTGCTGGACTGTTTCTTTGGAACGCTGCTTGGTGGTTTCAACCCCTCTGAAAAATATTAGTCACTTGGGATTATCATTCTCAATATATGGAAAAATAAAAAGTCATGTTCCAAACTTCCAAACCACCAACCAGAACGTGTTTGAGATCAGTTTCAGTTTGTTCACCATTTCGCCGCACGACGAAACACCCAGGACTGGGATGAGCGCCCGATGCCAAGGTGCCATAGAAGGTTCGGTTCTCCGCGTCGAAGTGAAGCCAAGCCTGAACTGAACATCCACGGGTTTCACCCCTCAACTGGGTTTCATCCCTGCAAGTCTATTAAACCTTCGTTAGTACAATATAGTACCAATTCCACCCAAATATATTGGTTTATAACTTTAATTCTAACTATGAAAATTGGTTTACCATAAATCATGGCTAGCCGAGTCAAAAAAACAGAGAGGTTCTTAGGAAATGCTAATGGTATGTACGTTTTTCATGGAATATCATTGGGTGCAACTGACATATACCACTGACACAATGCTACAACATAATATTTGTCTAGATCTCTTTGTCATTGGCATACAGTATGCATTAAGATGGCCAAAGGAAACCAACGTCTCCGGCTGCTTGTTCCGGCCCTACCTCAAATGTTGACATGTGCCAAGTTGGCGCCAAGGTGCGTCCAGTGAGCCTATAGAAAAATGTTTTATCCAATTTTGAAAACTCGTTACTCTCCAAATTTCACTAGAACGTGACCAAAACGGACCTGCTATCTTGGCACCCAGGGCTTCAATCAACTATAGACTATATTACAGAAATTTACTTGATAGGGCTCCAATTCCGCACCGTATGTTTTGTGCAACAATGTGGTTTTCTCAACGTGCCCATCAGACAGCAGAACTCCATGGTGCAAAAAAGTCAACCTTCTTCACTTGTTTTGTTCCATATTATGACACTGGACCAACTCCTGACCGTATATCATTCGTGGATATGGACATGGACCTTTTCTGGGAATTCCGCATTCAACGGTTCTTTTGTCCCCAGCAATCAATATAGTTCCTATCCCCGCATCTATCTCCGATCATCAAGCCAAGGTAATCATCCCCACTTCAAACGTCTTTAAACGGATCGATTTCCTGACAAATTGGTGAGCTTCACCGGTCACCCGAAAATCCCATACATATGATCAATCCAGGGCAATGATCCGAGGTATGAATGGAAAAACACATATTCAAAGCATGTGAGGCAACCAACCGAATAATTTCAGTTGCACATCTGGGGATGGCAAGAGACCAGCACATCCACTGCGACAAAAAATATACATGAAAGGATAGAAAAGCTTGTGAATGGCCTACGTTCGAATCCCTGCTTAAAAAATAGTTTCGTTTCGAAGGGTATGAACTATTCCTGGATTCCTCCGTGTATAGCCAAGCATCATCCCAGACATACACATCATTTACCACTTTTTCCAGATGCATCTAAGATTTTCCGGGCCCGAGAGATTTAAAAGTCAATTGGAACACGATTTCATTTGTTCATATGCATATATATATATATTATATGGATCTGTATCTTGTGTTCATATTTTTACAAAATCACATTAACATATCGTGGGGAATTGTCCTGCCGCAGCTTTGATTTACAGAATTGTTGGTGATGATTTGTTTTTGTCTTCAAACATTTGGCATTCGTTGGTACAACAAATTCCCTACCAAGTTGCATTGGCAATCACATTTAAATTTTGTTCAACCACAACCAACAACAAATTGATAAACCCGCTTATGACCTCAAAAATAAATACTAAACATTACAAACTATACCCAACATTGTTATATACCGGGGAAACCAACCATATATTGTTAATGGACGTAATTGTTCATTTACCCAACATTGCCTCGCCAAGGTGCAGGCCAGACCCCCACCTCGCAGGAGGCGCTATAGCTGATGAGCCCACCCTCCTGGTGTTTCATCATGGTTTATACCACAACGATTTTGGTATACGATGGTATAGGTCATTTTTTCCCGAGAGCGCCTGAGCGTAGGGTTCTTCAAAAAAAGAAGCTGAGATAATACGCTTTCATTACATCTGGATATCTTACATTTTCTCTCTATCTCTCGCTTCTTTTCTCTCTCATTTCTTCCCTCTCATCTCATTTCTTCCCTCTCATCTCATTTCTTCCCTCTCATCTCATTTCTTCCCTCTCATCTCATCTCTTCCATTTCTTCTCTTCTCTCTCTCTCTCTCTCTTCTCTTCTCTTCTCTTCTCTCTTCTCTTCTTTCGCACGAAATGAGGGTCGATCGTCAAAAACTGCTGGGAAATTGCGATTTTGGGGGTTCCCGCGCAACCCTTTGGCACGAAATGAGGGTCGATCGTCAAAAATTGCGAGAAAATTGTGACTTTGAGGTGGGTAAAAGCTTCTGTGTGTAAAAGGGTCTGTGTGTAAAAGCCTCTATGCGTAAAGGGTTTGTGTGTAAAAGCGTTGGTGTGTAAAAGCATCTGTGTGTAAAAGCTTCTGTGTGTAAAAAGCTTCTGCGTGTAAATGCGTCGATTTGCAAGGTATCATATCTGCTATTTTTTTGTGGGCTGTTAGGATGTTGTACGTTGCTTTCTTAGAGGTAATGTATTGAACCCAGCCTCGAGATCTTCCGGCCAGGCCGAGAAGCGATGGCCGTGACTGTCGTCAACTCCCCACCAAAAGCGTCTGTGTGTAAAAGCTTCTCTGTGTGTGTGGGTTTGTGTGTGTGTCTGTTTTTATACATGTTTTTCTGTGTGCGTCTGTGCTTGTGAGCCTATCAGCATATCTGTATCTTTTTATTTTTCACATCTTCTATACAGCAGCAGCATACCTTGTCTGTCTCTTGCAACTAAAACCTTGACATCTTCTTATCTTGACATCTACATATGGCTGTGAATCAAAATTGTGTATGGAACGTTCCGCGGTGTTCCGGACATATGGAGCAAAGGGGCTGCGTAACTGGTCTTGTTCCGGACCTTTGGAGTGTGATGAAATACAGGCTATACACATATAAACATATATATATATATAGAATCATAAATAAGTAAACAGATAGACAGATTTAAATATAATATATATATATACTGTATATACGTATATAATTTACATCTCAAGGATATGCACGTTGAAGCTACTCACGCTGGCTGCCGCTCGTTTTCACTTCATCTGCACGGCATCTTTGTTGTACACCTGTTCAACGCAGGTTTGCCTTGCATGGCTAGTGCTCGTGCACTAGCTAGGACACAACCGGTAGCCAGCGTCACCCACTGGCTACCATGTGAAGCTGTCCACTCAGCTTGAGACCTGTCACGCAGGTCCCACCTCCTACTCAGAGGTTTATCCGGAAGTGGGTCAGGGGTGGTACATGGGTGGCCCCGGTCTGGAACGGGTATGGAACGGGGTCTGGAACGAAACGGCCCGCTCCAGCACAGCTCTGCCACCACGGGGCACATCTTTATCAAAATTGGCAGTTTGGAGCGAGAGTAGCGCAGCAAGCAACTCTTAGACTGCCAGCTGGCAACAGCCAAGCAAGATCTCTACCATCAAACATCAAAGCTGTGCCACAGCGGGCAGCAACTGTACGGTGCAGGCGCATACCTGCCACAGGTTGAGAGGGAGGGAAAGTTACAAGTTACAAGCAATTCATTCTTTGACTGCCAGCTGGCAGCAGCCAAGCACATCCCTACCAAAACACAACAAAGTAGGTAGCAGCTGTAAGTGCTGCAGGCACAGACTTGCCAACACAATCACAGGGCTTGGGCATAGTAAACATATTCTTGCATGTACGAACTCATGTATGTATGTGCGCTCAAGTATGTGCGTACAAATGTAAAATCAGGCTGCACATGTGAAAATATATACAAATATTATACCTATATACATGTGTATATATATATATATTAAATAACAATAGTAATAAAATAAATATATATATATATATACACTATATATATACACATATATATATACATACATATATATATATATACATATATATATATATATACACACTAGATATATATATATACATATTATAACGTATGGATCAGAGGTATGGAACAGAGGTATGGAACGGATCCTTCAAACAGGTATGGAACGGGGGTATGGAACGGGGGTATGGAACAGAGGCATGGAACGGATCCTGTTCCGGACCTTATAGTTTGACTTGCACCCATATAATGAACATATTCACATGATCTCAAGTAACATTCTCATGAACATATGCATGTATGTCTTTGGCGTCTGCAAATCATACAACTACATAACACATCTGAGTACCTATCCACCTACTCGCTCTCGGGCCAACCGTCGTCTAGTTTTAGGGACCACCGATTGACCTGTCTATGTCTAGTATTAGCCAACGAAGTCTTGGGAAACCCATGTTTGACCCATATCCATCTCTGAGAAGCAAATAAAATCATTCAGGGCCTAACCTGGTTCCAAAAGAGAAACAATCTCATATGCATCCAAAAACTTCCCTTTCATACAAGGAACTATGAAAGCAAAATCTGACTTAGCTGGATTTTCAAACCCCAAACTACAAACCTTCTATTGGGGATGCCTGAAACCTTTTCTACTGAACCGTTTGAAACGCTCCATGCTGTAGGGTCGACCAAAGTAAAAACTGCTAAAAGTGATCAAGCAAAAAACTATCGAGATTGTCGGAAAACTCATGAAGGGAGCAAAACAGTAGGACATGATCCAAAACAATCAGGGGGTTTGCGCGCTGCAGCTCTACTACAAACAACGAATATATAACCTTTAAACATGTTAACTTGCACCAGCTGGTGGGGAATAGAAAAAAGAAGCGTTTCAGCATGTGTAGGGAATACGGATTCACCCTGTGAAGGTGAAACATGTTTCAAGTGGGAAAACCCGGATTTGGAAGCTAGCAAAAAACATGACCCAGGACCCAAGAGTTGAAAAACCTGGGCTTGTAAATTTCAAAAAAAAACAACTCAGAGGTGCTGCAGTCACGAGGACAGCAATGTAGAAATGAAGCATCTGAATGGACTTTTGATTGTTCCCATGGTGAAGAGAAAAGTGTCTATATATGTGCTCGAAAATGAATCCGAGAAATCTTCATGCTGAATGAAAGTTGTTGGTTCTGAACAGGTGGTGTTTCATTCCTTTTGGTCAAACTTGAACGAAAGTACTGTATATATAGATGAAACAGTTAACAACATTTTCCAGCAAGAATTGACAATTTACCATCATCAATTAGCATTCATTCACCCTGCAAGGAGATTTGCCCATCCAGAACCGATATTTTTCCATTCTACATGGAGGTTGATGCATCCTTTTGGTGAAATTATGTCTCCATTCCGAATGGATATTTATCTGTTCTGAATGGTTATGGTTCCATTTTTTTGATTAACATGAAAGATTCAAGATGCAGAAACACTATTCTAAGAAATTTGAAAAAGACCAACCAAAAAAGGACTGGATACGTCTCCATTCTCAATGGTGGTTTCTCCGTGTTGCAAGGTGCTTCCTTGTTCCAGTTTTTTTTGGCAAAAAATAAGCGACAAAAGAAAGATTGGGGAGTGTTGCATTCTTCTGCTGAAAAATGCTGAAAATGAAAAGAAAAGGCCAAACCTCGCTAGTGGTCATATCAGAAACTTCCAACAACATATGCATATATATATATAGCCTAGCTAATACATATGATGACCATGTATCTAATATGTAAACAAGTATAATCTCATACATTCAATAAACAAATCCCTTGAAATGAACCTTAACATGCACAAATTGTGTTACAAACAAATAAGCAAAGAAGAAATAGAAGTGTTTTTCTCTAATTTCTACTGTGTATATATATATATGGTTTTTCAATCCAGAATAAATATTCCTTCACTCAGGCTCAGACTGGAGATTTCTTCAAAAAAAAATGTTTATGAAAACAGCAACACAGTTAATATTGATGGAGCTGTTTCCAGAGTGAATATGTTTTGAATTTCAGAAGTTAGACTGGATAAATCTCCATTCAGAATGGAACAAGACATATCTATTTGGAATGGAAGAAAACAAATCAAAATTAGAACGGAGAATTCTGACTAGAGAAAAATAATCCGTTTGAATGCTCAAATCACCTCTCAAAAAAAAACACTTGAATGGAGAAAAATCTCTGTAGAGATGTTTTTTAAAAAAACAGAACACTTCTGAGAAACATGTGAATGGAGAAATCTCCATTCAGAATGGAGATTTCTCCATTCTGAACGGAGAAAACTCTCTGTAGAGTTTTTTTTTCAAAAAAAAGTTCAAAACACGTCTGAAAAAAATGAATGGAGAAATCCCCATTCAGAATGGAGATTTCTCCATTCTGAATGGAGAAAACTATCTGTGGGGTTTGTTTTTCACAAAAAAAGTTCGAAACGCTTCTGAAAAACATTTGAATGGAGAAATCTCCATTCAGAATGGAGATTTCTCCATTTTATCTTTTTAAATGGAGAAAATTATCTGTTGAGATTTTTTTCAAAAAAAGTTCCAAACGCTTCTGAACAACATTTGAATGGAGAAATCTCCATTCAGAATGGAGATTTCTTCATTTTAAATGGAGAAAATTCTCTGTTGAGATTTTTTTCAAAAAAAAGTTCAAAACGCTTCTGAAAAAAAAAGAAATGGAGAAAATCTCCATTCAGAATGGAGATTTCTCCATTCTGAATGGAGAAAATTATCAGTGGAGTTTGTTTTTCAAAAAAAAAAGTTCAAAACGCTTCTGAAAAAAATGAATGGAGAAATCTCCATTTTAAATGGAGAAAATTCCCTGTAGATATTTTTTCAAAAAAAAGTTCGAAACGCTTCTGAAAAACATTTGAATGGAGAAATCTCCATTCAGAATGGAGATTTCTCCATTTTAAATGGAGAAAATTCTCTGTTGAGATTTTTTTCAAAAAAAGGTTCAAAACGCTTCTGAAAAAGAATGAATGGAGAAAATCTCCATTCAGAATGGAGATTTCTCCATTCTGAATGGAGAAGAATGAATAATTTGTGTTTTTTTTGTTTATTTCCGATCTGCCAGGCAAAAAAAAAATATTGAGACATCATCTCCATTCAAAAAAAAAAATAAGCGTTTTTCAACTACTTATGAAGTAAAAAACGTTTCTTTTTTTGAAAAAACTGATGCGAAACGCTTCTCAAAAAAAAAGTGAATGGAGATTTCTCCGTTCAAATTTTTCAGACGCGTTTTCAACTTTTTTTTTGAAAATTATCTGCAAATTGTGTTCCAGAAACTTTACTCCATTCAGAATGGAGAAATCTCCATTCAGAATGGAGAAATCTCCATTCACTTTTGTTGAAAAGCGTTTTCACCATTTTTTTTTGCAAAATATGAAATTGCAAATGAAAAACGCTTCTCAAAAAAATAAATGCAGATTTCTCCATTCTGAATGGAGATTTCTCCATTCAATTTTTTTCAGAAGCGTTTTGAATTTTCTTTTGAAAAAAAATCGCTACAGATTTTTTTTTCTCCATTTAAAATTGAGAAATCTCCATTCTGAATGGAGATTTCTCCATTCAAATGTTTTTCAGAAGCGTTTTTGATTTTTTTTTGAAAAAAACATCTACAGGGAATTGTCTCCATTATTTTTTTTCAGAAGCGTTTTGATTTTTTTTGAAAAACAAACTCCACAAATAATTTTCTCCATTCAACATCGGAAAAATCTCCATTCTGAATGGAGATTTCTCCATTCAATTTTCTTTCAGAAGTGGTTTGAACTTTAAAAAAAAAATCTCTACAGAGAATTTTATCCATTCAATTTTTTTCAGAAGTGTTTTGAACTTTTTTTTTGAAAAACAAACTCCACAAATAATTTTCTCCATTCAGAATGGAGAAATCTCCATTCTGAATGGAGATTTCTCCATTCATTTTTTTCAGACGTGTTTTGAACTTTAAAAAAAATATCTACAGAGAATTTTCTCCATTCAGAATGGAGAAATCTCCATTCTGAATGAAGATTCCTCCATTCATTTTTTCAGAAGTGTTTTGATTTAAAAAAAACAAACTCCACCCACAAATAATTTTCTCCATTTAGAATGGAGAAATCTCCATTCTGAATGGAGATTTCTCCATTCAAACTTTTTTAGAAGCGTTTCGAACCTTTTTTTTTTAAATTTGTCTCTCTTTTTTTTCCAGAGCATTTTCTCCATTCAATCTTTTTCAGAAGCGTTTCGAACCTTTTTTTGAAATTTGTCTCTCTTTTTTTTCCAGAGCATTTTCTCCATTCAGAATAGAGAAATCTCCATTTAGAATGGAGATTTCTCCATTCAATTTTTTTCAGAAGCGTTTCGAACTTTTTTTTGACATGCATCTCTCTTTTTTTTCCAAAGCATTTTCTCCATTCAGAATGGAGAAATCTCCATTCTGAATGGAAATTTCTCCATTCAAACTTTTTTAGAAGCGTTTCGAACCTTTTTTTTGAAATGTATCTCTCTTTTTTCCAGAGCATTTTCTCAATTCAGAATGGAGAAATCTCCATTCAGAATGGAGATTTCTCCATTCAATCTTTTTCAGAAGCGTTTCGAACCTTTTTTTGAAATTTGTCTCTCTTTTTTTTTCCAGAGCATTTTCCCATTCAGAATGGGGAAATCTCCATTTAGAATGGAGATTTCTCCATTCAAATTTTTTCAGAAGCGTTTCGAACCTTTCTTTTTTTAAAAATCTATATATTAGTGTTTTCCGAAGCGTTTTCTCCATTCAGAATGGAGAAATCCCTCTGAATGGAGAATTCTCCGTTCTAAATGGAGACTTCTCCGTTCTCCATTCTGAATGGAGAAACCACCGTTTTGAATGGAAATTGTTGCGGACATTTTTAATTTCCAATCTGTTTTTTGTCTGTGGAACTCTGGATGGTTTACATCCTTTCCCAAAGAATGAAACCATATGCATTCAGAATGGAGATGTCCCTTTTTTAGAAGGGTATTTGTTCATTCTTGTGGTTGGATTGCCCAGGGGTATAAGGGATATCTCTATCATTTTTTCTTCAAAAGAATGGATACATCACACTTTTACATGTAGAAATCTCATTTGTGTGCTTTTGTTTTTTTTTGTTCGCCACTGGAATATGAATAGGTGTTTTTTCTTGCGTGGGATTTATAATTTGGAAGCTTTCATGCAATGAATGTAAGGCCAACCAGAGTCAGAACTGAGATTGTCCTTCCTTTTTCTTGATATTGAGATGCCCCTTTATAGGGAAAAGACGCATGAACAACAACACCTAAAAACACAAAACAATGGTGATATGTATGTATATATAGTTATATATATTCCTCTCCATCGTAGGCTCTTAGTTTGAGCCTTTATGCCGTGGCACTGGCAGCTCTACATGAATAATCAATCATGTGAGCATCATTCCCTGATCATAAAGTAACGAATATGTTTTGCTTGGAAAATAAATTCAATATTGTTTTTTGTCCTGATTTTGAGGTATCTGAGCTATGGCTATGCTACATACAGGAATATAACTTCCTATAGGCAAAGATTTGGCAACATGTAGCTGATCCTTGTCCGACGCACATACGATTGCAATCTCAAACCTGGCAAGTTCCAGAACACCTGGAAAACGCATATTCTATTTCGGCACTAGCTCGTGCAAGTTAACATTTAAACATGCCGGATTTATGGGCTACAACATGGAGTGGACTTGTGACGGCCTGTGGTACAGCACTAGCGATTTCCCATCAACACCAGTTTGCGGTTGGGAATGCCTTCACATGTGTGCTGCCGAAAACACATTCGAATGTGTATGTAACTCATGCCTGGAACAATCCCAATGGGTACCGGGAAAAGGCCATCAAACTTTCTTCAAAGTCAGATGGAGTTGACAACCGTAGGCAAAAAATATCGCCCGATGTTGTCCAATTGCTTTGGGGTTTGTCAATGGTGTCAACACTGGGTAGCCCAAGACTGACTGAGCACACGTACTTAGAATGTGGGTGTGTTTAGACTCTTACAGTACAACACTGCAGGGCCTCTAGTTCATATCTGTATACAGTATACATATACATACTTGTATAAAAGTAAACATATATCATATATACATATATAATCATATATATATAAATATATGGCTTGTAATTAGGCTATATATGACTTGTGGTGTGTATATGTGCACAGATACACATGCATATAATGCATGTAAAACATTAAAAAGGTCCACGTAACTAACAGATATGTCATATAGCTGTACTCAAAAACAATCTATACAGCTGACTGCAGTTTGATGGCCTATATAACTAACTTTCAACTGGGGGTTGCCCCACACCGTGCGATCTGTCCTGCGACTGGACCACGGAGTCGCGGATGGTTTTCCTGAGGGGATCTCACGAACTGCGCGGAAGTTGAATTTCATTCCCTACATGGGCAAAAATAATTCATAAACAGTGGTCTTGTTAAAATTGATTTCGCCTACAAAAACCATATTATTTTTGAAACAAAAAATTCCGCAGGGATGTATGTACCCTGTCCAACCTTACATCCTAAACCCCGAAAAAGTCACCGGGCCGGCTTCACAACGTCAACGGCCACCGCTGCCCAGCGACGTCATGGGACGGTTGACGACGGCGATGACGTCAGGGATCTGTCCCTGAAGCAACGGCGCTGGAAGCGCCTTGGAGACCAACGATTCACCGCGTGATTTTAATGGACTCCATGCCCCATGATGGGCTTTTAAAAATAATGGTGACAGACCGGTGGATTTAGGGGGTCAAACAAACCCACCATGGTAAAGTCACATAGATATACCAAGAAAAAGGTTTCACCAGGAGCATGATCTACAAACGTGTGTACATATGATGGATATTTGACCTGGAAATTTGGCGCAGAGAAACATATCATACGATGCGGCAATCATTCAATCCCCTAGCCGCTAACAACATCAAAACAAGTACCGCATTGTTGGACACAGGAGACAAACTGAGGAGAGAACAAACGTTGAATTGGCCGCGGGTTAAAAAACACAAACACAATCCGTGTGTTTTTTTTTCATTTGCTGGACTGACCATCCCATCTTTGGCCCTCCCCGCAAATCACACCCAGGTGCAGTTTTGTTGGAAGCTGCCGCGACACCTGAAAGTAGCTGCACGTCCCGGTGAAATATGGTCAAATGTCATGGAGCAAGCAAGAAGACATGGCAGGAGAAAAAAAAATGTATTATGAAGAAACATTGGCTCTGCAATCACATATCCAAGGCACCTTCTTGCACTCGGAGTTGCAGTGGAGTTGACGCAGAGTGTCCATCGGTGTCCCTTCCTGTAACGCTAAGTTCTAACTTCTGCTCCTTGTCAGGCACCCCGGAAACTATTATCAGGTTGGGGTCAAAGTGAAGCCAATCTGGCAATTTGCCCTCTTCCGAAGAAAGACTGAATGCCAAGATGTCACCGTCAGGATCTGAAATGACAGACCGTGGAATTGACTCCGTGAACAGTTGACCCGCTGTGGCAGTGATTCCCGGCAAATGACCTGCTATGAAAGGCTTGAAGCCGCCCGAACCAACTTTCAGCAAGAAACCCGTCTTGGCAGATCGGCCAGACGATGAATGTGTTCCCTTCAAAGAGATTCCAAGTTCAGTCTCCTGAGAAGGCGTCCCTGTGAACGACATCTGTTTGGTGTCAAACTTCAGCCAACTTGGTAAGGGCGAACCATCCGCCAAAGATGCAGTGAAACTGACACCAGTGTCTGTAGTCACACCCTCTGGAACCTGAAATCCAAATGGTTTGGCCACTTCTGCAGTTTGATCAGGAACCACCCCAAGGCTCAGTGGGCCCAAGGAAGCGCTTGAAGTTCCAGATGTCGGGCCTTCTGAGCCTGAGTTGTTTATCAAAATGGTGCCATGAAGCACCGATTCCCCAGTAAATCGAATATACGTACATGTGGTTTGCTTGTGTATATATATATATTTGTTAGTTCTCATTCGTTCGTTCATTCATTTATCTTTTGATGTGTTCATTTGTTGTTACCTGGTAGGTCTTCCATGCACGGAGCATCTGGGACAGTAAGTGCCTGACGCTAAGAGACTGTACCAATACATTAACAATTTAAGACTTACCCTCTGGTTACTTAACATAGCCATGGAAAACGGTCCATTAGTGGAGGGTTTTTGGTTCTCTTAGATTACCTTTACCTTTTAAAACATTGTGATTTTCGCTACATCAAATTATCATAGGGAAGGGGATATGTATCCCATATGCTCCATGCATGGTATATTTACCTACATTTGGTTGATTTTGTTCGGGCAAATGTTGGGAAATCTCCAGCACCATGGAGCATATGGGTATGGCTGCTTTGCTATTTCGGCCAAGCCGCTGTGTTCTCCACTCTCTGTGGCCACGCTGGCTGAAGCACTTGCGGGCGCTGGGCCAGGCCTGGAAACTTTCGACTCGCTGCCAAGTGAAGGCCGAAGCGCGGCACCTGAATCCACAGCGCCACACAGCGCCACACAGCGCCACATGCAACAAGTCCAACGCATTAACGCACACAAAACATAGGAAAAAACATGATTTGTTAGTTCTCATTCGTTCGTTCATTCATTTATCTGATGTGTTCATTTGTTGTTACCTGGTAGGTCTTCCATGCACGGAGCATCTGGGACAGTAAGTGCCTGACGCTAAGAGACTGTACCAATACATTAACAATTTAAGACTTACCCTCTGGTTACTTAACATAGCCATGGAAAACGGCCCATTAATGGAGGGTTTTTGGTTCTCTTAGATTACCTTTACCTTTTAAAACATTGTGATTTTCGCTACATCAAATTATCAGAGGGAAGGGGATATGTATCCCATATGCTCCATGTATATATTTACCTACATTTGGTTGATTTTGTTCGGGCAAATGTTGGGAAATATTCCAGCACCATGGAGCATATGGGTATGGCTGCTTTGCTATTTCGGCCAAGCCGCTGTGTTCTCCACTCTCTGTGGCCACGCTGGCTGAAGCACTTGCGGGCGCTGGGCCAGGCCTGGAAACTTTCGACTCGCTGCCAAGTGAAGGCCGAAGCGCGGCACCTGAATCCACAGCGCCACACAGCGCCACACAGCGCCACATGCAACAAGTCCAACGCATTAACGCACACAAAACATAGGAAAAAACATGATTTGTTAGTTCTCATTCGTTCGTTCATTCATTGATCTTTTGATGTGTTCATTTGTTGTTACCTGGTAGGCCTTCCATGCACGGAGCATCTGGGACAGTAAGTGCCTGACGCTAAGAGACTGTACCAATACATTAACAATTTAAGACTTACCCTCTGGTTACTTAACATAGCCATGGAAAACGGCCCATTAATGGAGGGTTTTTGGTTCTCTTAGATTACCTTTACCTTTTAAAACATTGTGATTTTCGCTACATCAAATTATCATAGGGAAGGGGATATGTATCCCATATGCTCCATGCATGGTATATTTACCTACATTTGGTTGATTTTGTTCGGGCAAATGTTGGGAAATCTCCAGCACCATGGAGCATATGGGTATGGCTGCTTTGCTATTTCGGCCAAGCCGCTGTGTTCTCCACTCTCTGTGGCCACGCTGGCTGAAGCACTTGCGGGCGCTGGGCCAGGCCTGGAAACTTTCGACTCGCTGCCAAGTGAAGGCCGAAGCGCGGCACCTGAATCCACAGCGCCACACAGCGCCACACAGCGCCACATGCAACAAGTCCAACGCATTAACGCACACAAAACATAGGAAAAAAACATGATTTGTTAGTTCTCATTCGTTCGTTCATTCATTTATCTTTTGATGTGTTCATTTGTTGTTACCTGGTAGGTCTTCCATGCACGGAGCATCTGGGACAGTAAGTGCCTGACGCTAAGAGACTGTACCAATACATTAACAATTTAAGACTTACCCTCTGGTTACTTAACATAGCCATGGAAAACGGCCCATTACTGGAGGGTTTTTGGTTCTCTTAGATTACCTTTACCTTTTAAAACATTGTGATTTTCGCTACATCAAATTATCATAGGGAAGGGGATATGTATCCCATATGCTCCATCCATGGTATATTTACCTACATTTGGTTGATTTTGTTCGGGCAAATGTTGGGAAATCTCCAGCACCATGGAGCATATGGGTATGACTGCTTTGCTATTTCGGCCAAGCCGCTGTGTTCTCCACTCTCTGTGGCCACGCTGGCTGAAGCACTTGCGGGCGCTGGGCCAGGCCTGGAAACTTTCGACTCGCTGCCAAGTGAAGGCCGAAGCGCGGCACCTGAATCCACAGCGCCACACAGCGCCACACAGCGCCACATGCAACAAGTCCAACGCATTAACGCACACAAAACATAGGAAAAAACATGATTTGTAAAGCATCCTTAAACTGACCAGTTTTATGGATTGTTCTTTTCAGCATCTCCCAGTTGTGGTAGGTTTATGACAGCCACAGGCCGGGAAGCCAGCTCCACTCTCCGTCGCCGTTTTCACCGTAGGCACTGCAGCATCCAATGCACCACTGTCACCGCCTAAAGTGGTGGAATCCCATGCAGCTGCGGTATAGGACGTACCAGCTGCGTATCCAAACGCGGGGGGTTCATGAAGTACAAGGTGGTGCCCCAGCTGTAAGTTGGTTTAACGACCCCCAAAATACTGAATACTATATATCATAGATACTGTGTATCTACCATGAACCGTTGTTATCTTGCTTGTAAACCAACTTAGCTAGGTAGGGGGCACCACCCGGTATGATTTACAACCAGGTGTATCAACCACCAGCTCGCAACCGTGGGACTGGGATAACCTCTGAGCTTGGCCAGAGGCCCTGAAGTACATTCTGCATGTCGTTCTTTGTCCACGGGCAAAGAAAACGTCCAAATGTGAGGTTTGGAACAAAAGGGTATACTACAAGTACCAACTGGTTATTTAACATAGCCATGCAAAATCACCATTTTTAATAGGTAAACCATCTATAAATGGGCCATGTTCCATGGCTATGTTAAATAACCAGAGGGTAATATCAATTAAGATCCATTAGTAAAGTGTCAACAAAAACCTAGAGTTCGCTCGAGTGCAGGTCGCACGTTGATGCCCTTTTCTATAAGAACATGCAAATAAGGATGGCATCTGCCAGATCTTCACCATCCTTGAAATGAGTGAACACTAATAGTTTCAACGCATTGCAAAGATCTTGCCCAACTCAAGACCATGGTCTTTAAGAGAATTGAAAACATTGTCTAGAACCACCAATCATGTGTATCTATAATACTGACCAAGACTTGCCATGCAACGTTAACTTGAAACATAATCAAAGAACAAATGCTAAATAATATATATATATATATTCATGTCAGTTGTATGTAAAAAATAAATAATCATATTTCTATAATTATATACGTACTAAGTACTAATGTGTGGATGCTGTTATGTCCCTTTTTCTCGTTCGTTGCATTCCCCTACCTTCAATTTACATCACCACCGGGAAGATTCTGGAAGTAAGCCATTGGCAACAAACCGAACAATTTTCCACTTGTCCATTCAATTGATCAATATTGGACGTCTGATAATTTCATTCAATATGTTTAACCAACATCCAGCATCATCGATTGTACTCACCAAAAAGAATCAGAGAAAAACAGAACAACGTTTCCTGGATGGTATAGGTTCAATGGTTAAATGTCACCCCCCGATGTTCTTTCCATAATGTCCAGATTTCCCACTGTTGTATCTTTTTTGGGGCGTTGTGGCAAGACTTTGAAACCACCTTAAACGCAGATACTGGCCCCTTGCCTTCCACGGTGACAGACTTTCCGCGTGGAAGCTGCAACCCTTCCAGCGGTGTGGCCGCTCCTGTGCAGTTCGAGAAGCCGTTGATATGTGGGGCGCCCATTGGCATAGCCAGTCTATAACCTACATGTCGTTTTCTTTTTGGGGTTTTTCATAAATCGGGATACCCCAAAATAGATAGTCGATCATGGAAAATCCCAATAAAATGGATGACTTAGGGGTACCCCCATTTTAGGACATGCTCATTTATTTTGTTCACCAATTTATAGTATGAACATGTGTCACCATATGAAAGTATCAAGCTACCAAATCAAGGTTTAATCCATTGACAAATATCATATAGAGTAAACCCCTGTCAAGGCACTTGTTGGGCAAGGTTATCATATATCATTTAACCACTTACTAAGTGGTATGATCCAAGTAAACCTGCAGAATGCCAGATGTTTCTAACAAAAACTGTTTTGCGATTAAGGCACACTGGACCCAAACATATTGTCACGCAAGATCTAGAGTATGATGAAAAGTCATGAGCTTGCAACAACCTATCAGAAACAAAGTGCAAAAAAAATGGTGACAGCGACAGCGAGGAATGAAACTGCAAAATGGAGAAACTATGAATAGATTGTAAGGAATCCGACCAGCAATATATGTATTTTGGGGAAATAACCAACACAGACAGAAACAAGCAAACTACATGACATAGTTACATAATGTTACATAGTTGAACAATTCCATCACCTTGTCTACCAACAAAAAAACGAGAACAACACAGCACCCATGAAACTTGTTCGTCCTGACAAAGCAGTGCCAGCACCAGAAACTGAATGAAATTCGCGTTCACCTCGGTTCGATGTTTTGCAGGAACCAGTAGCAACCAATGCCAATTTAAGTACAGGTGTTGAACCATTGCTTGTGGTTTCTACTAACAGCAAGGCAAACAATAGCAGGCTTTTAAAGTGATTTAATTGGTTCTGTCCATATTGGGCACTCCGGGGCTTGGGAAGCATCATAATATTGCTAGAAACAAAAACAAATCATAGGCCCTATTAAGATCTTGACTTTGGCCGACAGCAGCACCAGCAGCAGTACCAAGACAAAAAGCGCAGTGCTGCAATCACCTGTCCAAGGCACTTTCTTGCACTCGGAGTTGCAGTGGAGTTGACGCAGAGTGTCCATCGGTGTCCCTTCCTGTAACGCTAAGTTCCAACTTCTGCTCCTTGTCAGGCACCCCGGAAACTATCATCAGGTTGGGGTCGAAGTGAAGCCAATCTGGCAATTTGCCCGCTTCCGAAGAAAGACTGAATGCCAAGATGTCACCGTCAGGATCTGAAATGACAGACAGTGGAATTGACTCCGTGAACAGTTGACCCGCTGTGGCAGTGATTCCCGGCAAATGACCTGCTATGAAAGGCTTGAAGCCGCCCGAACCAACTTTCAGCAAGAAACCCGTCTTGGCAGATCGGCCAGACGATGAATGTGTTCCCTTCAAAGAGATTCCAAGTTCAGTCTCCTGAGAAGGCGTCCCTGTAAAGGACATCTGTTTGGTGTCAAACTTCAGCCAACTTGGTAAGGGCGAACCATCCGCCAAAGATGCAGTGAAACTGACACCAGTGTCTGTAGTCACACCCTCTGGAACCTGAAATCCAAATGGTTTGGCCACTTCTGCAGTTTGATCAGGAACCACCCCAAGGCTCAGTGGGCCCAAGGAATCACTTGAAGCAGACCCATCCAACGTAGTGGAACCGCTAGTGCCAGAGGTCGTGTCACCTAGGCTTCCGATCAGGGAGTAATGCAGCATCATGCAGACGCTGCTTGTTCATACTGCGGTTTTCGAGAAACGTAAGGAGAATTTTGACCAGAACATGCAGGCATGAGTTTTTCTACAAATCACCAGTAACCACCAAAAGCTTCACCCACTTCCTGTGATGTAAGAATGAACAGCACCACACTTTCTGTGACTTCAAGGGTTGTTTCTGCACATGTCTGCTGGCGAGGAAAATACTGTCCACCTTCAACATTTGTCAGTCTGCATCCAAAACCACCAAGAAAGAAAGAACTTCAATAGAATTGATGTTAGTAAACTTTGTAAAGCAGTTGAAAAACCATCCCCAAGTTTACCATAAAATGAAGCCCAAGTAGCCACCACCACTGCTTGCACTTTCCGCGGCCGGCGCAGAAGTTACAGCAGCTGCAGTTGAAGTAGGACCAGTCCGTTCCTTCACCGATGGTTGGTCAGCACCAGAACCGCTCGATCTAGATGCGCTATCAGTGCCCGTGCCTTCCCTAGAACCGCCAGAACCAGAGTTCCCAGCAGAGCTCGCGCCAAGGGTGGGTTGAAGCACGTCTGTGCTCACACCTCAATATGAGCAGAGGCAAAGGGGATAACAAGGGTTGTAGGGACAAGCAAACTTTGTTTAAAGCTGGGCATGGTTTATAAACGCGGAACCATTGCTTGAGCTGCAGTTCTCCCGACAAGCACTTCGGGAGAAGAACAGTGGCTCTGCAATCACCTATCCAAGGCACCTTGTTGCACTTGGAGTTGCAGTGGAGTTGACGCAGAGTGTCCATCGGTGTCCCTTCCTGTAACGGTAAGTTCCAACTTCTGCTCCTTGTCAGGCACCCCGGAAACTATCATCAGGTTGGGGTCAAAGTGAAGCCATTCTGGCAATTTGCCCTCTACCGAAGAAAGACTGAATGCCAAGATGTCACCGTCAGGATCTGAAATGACAGACCGTGGAATTGACTCCGTGAACAGTTGACCCGCTGTGGCAGTGATTCCCGGCAAATGACCTGCTATGAAAGGCTTGAAGCCGCCCGAACCAACTTTCAGCAAGAAACCCGTCTTGGCAGATCGGCCAGACGATGCATGTGTTCCCTTCAAAGAGATTCCAAGTTCAGTCTCCTGAGAAGGCGTCCCTGTGAACGACATCTGTTTGGTGTCAAACTTCAGCCAACTTGGTAAGGGCGAACCATCCGCCAAAGATGCAGTGAAACTGACACCAGTGTCTGTAGTCACACCCTCTGGAACCTGAAATCCAAATGGTTTGGCCACTTCTGCAGTTTGATCAGGAACCACCCCAAGGCTCAGCGGGCCCAAGGAAGCACTTGAAGCGGACCCATCCGACCTAGTGGCACCGCTCGTGCCAGAGGTCGTGTCACCTAGGCTTCTGATCAGGGAGTAATGCAGCATCATGCAGACAATGCTTGTTCATACTACGGAGTTCTAACCAGCAACAGAAGTGACATGAGGCACAGTTTGATGGTGCCCAAAATAGTACGAGTTGAGTTGAGTTGGCTACATCAACAGCAATCGTCAAAATGTACACCAATCTACTTTGACGTAAGCATACGAAAGAATAATTTGCACCAACACATAAAAGTCTTCGAGGATTGATTCTGCAGATGTCTGCTGGTGACGAAAGACTGTCCCCTTCAAAATTTTGGTCATCTGCATTGAAAACCACCAAGAAGGAACTGCACATAGTTTATATATAATTAATATGATTGATGTTCGTAACTTTTGTAAAGTAATAGTAATCCATCCCCAATTTCACATAAGTTTGTATTATTTTATCAAAACATACCATAACTATAACCATATGGTGGGTTATTATTGATTTACCAACATTGACAGGATTTGAAGGTTCTGGATGGTTCTTCCATTGTTTTTCTTTTTTTAAATACGAACGCCCCATACATGTCCATGAAGCGTTCAAATATGTCAAGTAAAGCCCAAGTAGCCACCACCGTTGCTTGCACTTTCCGCGGCCGGCTCAGAAGTTACAGCAGCTGCAGTTGAAGTAGGACCAGTCCGTTCCTTCACCGATGGTTGGTCAGCATCAGAACTGCTCGATCTAGATGCGCTATCAGTGCCCGTGCCTTCCCTAGAACCGCCAGAACCAGAGTTCCCAGCAGAGCTCGCGCCAAGGGTGGGTTGAAGCACGTCTGTGCTCACACCTCAATATGAGCAGAGGCAAAGGGGATAACAAGGGTTGTAGGGACAAGCAAACTTTGTTTAAAGCTGGGCATGGTTTATAAACGCGGAACCATTGCTTGAGCTGCAGTTCTCCCGACAAGCACTTCGGGAGAAGAACAGTGGCTCTGCAATCACCTATCCAAGGCACCTTGTTGCACTTGGAGTTGCAGTGGAGTTGACGCAGAGTGTCCATCGGTGTCCCTTCCTGTAACGCTAAGTTCTAACTGCTGCTCTTTGTCAGGCACCCCGGAAACTATCATCAGGTTGGGGTCGAAGTGAAGCCAATCTGGCAATTTGCCCTCTTCCGAAGAAAGACTGAATGCCAAGATGTCACCGTCAGGATCTGAAATGACAGACCGTGGAATTGACTCCGTGAACAGTTGACCCGCTGTGGCAGTGATTCCCGGCAAATGACCTGCTATGAAAGGCTTGAAGCCGCCCGAACCAACTTTCAGCAAGAAACCCGTCTTGGCAGACCGGCCAGACGATGCATGTGTTCCCTTCAAAGAGATTCCAAGTTCAGTCTCCTGAGAAGGCGTCCCTGTGAACGACATCTGTTTGGTGTCAAACTTCAGCCAACTTGGTAAGGGCGAACCGTCCGCCAAAGATGCCGTGAAACTGACACCAGTGTCTGTAGTCACACCCTCTGGAACCTGAAATCCAAATGGTTTGGCCACTTCTGCAGTTTGATCAGGAACCACCCCAAGGCTGAGCGGGCCCAAGGAAGCACTTGAAGCGGACCCATCCGACCTAGTTGCACCGCTAGTGCCAGAGGTCGTGTCACCTAGGCTTCTGATCAGGGAGTAATGCAGCATCATGCAGACAATGCTTGTTCATACTACGGAGTTCTAACCAGCAACAGAAGTGACATGAGGCACAGTTTGATGGTGCCCAAAAAAGTACGAGTTGAGTTGAGTAGGCTACATCAACAGCAATCGTCAAAACGTTTACAAATCTACGTTGACATAAGCATACGAAAGAATAATTTGCACCAACACATAAAAGTCTTTGAGGATTGATTCTGCAGATGTCTGCTGGTGACGAAACACTGTCCCCTTCAAAATTTTGGTCATCTGCATTGAAAACCACCAAGAAGGAACTGCACATAGTTTATATATAATTAATATGATTGATGTTCGTAACTTTTGTAAAGTAATAGTAATCCATCCCCAATTTCACATAAGTTTGTATTATTTTATCAAAACATACCATAACTATAACCATATGGTGGGTTATTATTGATTTACCAACATTGACAGGATTTGAAGGTTCTGGATGGTTCTTCCATTGTTTTTCTTTTTTTAAATACGAACGCCCCATACATGTCCATGAAGCGTTCAAATATGTCAAGTAAAGCCCAAGTAGCCACCACCGTTGCTTGCACTTTCCGCGGCCGGCTCAGAAGTTACAGCAGCTGCAGTTGAAGTAGGACCAGTCCGTTCCTTCACCGATGGTTGGTCAGCATCAGAACTGCTCGATCTAGATGCGCTATCAGTGCCCGTGCCTGAACTAGAACCGCCAGAACCAGAGTCCCCAGCAGAGCTCGCGCCAAGGGTGGGTTGAAGCACGTCTGTGCTCACACCTCAATATGAGCAGAGGCAAAGGGGATAACAAGGGTTGTAGGGACAAGCAAACTTTGTTTAAAGCTGGGAATGGTTTATGAACGCGGAACCATTGCTTGAGCTGCAGTTCTCCTGTCAAGCACTTCAGGAGAAAAACAATGGCTCTGCAATCACCTATCCAAGGCACCTTCTTGCACTCGGAGTTGCAGTGGAGTTGACGCAGAGTGTCCATCGGTGTCCCTTCCTGTAACGCGAAGTTCTAATTGCTGCTCTTTGTCAGGCACCCCGGAAACTATCATCAGGTTGGGGTCGAAGTGAAGCCAATCTGGCAATTTGCCCTCTTCCGAAGAAAGACTGAATGCCAAAATGTCACCGTCAGGATCTGAAATGACAGACCGTGGAATTGACTCTGTGAACAGTTGGCCCGCTGTGGCAGTGATTCCCGGCAAATGACCTGCTATGAAAGGCTTGAAGCCGCCAGAACCAACTTTCAGCAAGAAACCCGTCTTGGCAGATCGGCCAGACGATGAATGTGTTCCCTTCAAAGAGATTCCAAGTTCAGTCTCCTGAGAAGGCGTCCCTGTAAAGGACATCTGTTTGGTGTCAAACTTCAGCCAACTTGGTAAGGGCGAACCATCTGCCAAAGATGCAGTGAAACTGACACCAGTGTCTGTAGTCACACCCTCTGGAACCTGAAATCCAAATGGTTTGGCCACTTCTGCAGTTTGATCAGGAACCACCCCAAGGCTCAGCGGGCCTAAGGAATCACTTGAAGCAGACCTATCTGTTGTAGTGGCACCGCTAGTGCCAGAGGTCGTGTCACCTAGGCTTCTGATCAGGGAGTAATGCAGCATCATGCAGACAATGCTTGTTCATACTACGGAGTTCTAACCAGCAACAGAAGTGACATGAGGCACAGTTTGATGGTGCCCAAAAAAGTACGAGTTGAGTTGAGTAGGCTACATCAACAGCAATCGTCAAAACGTTTACAAATCTACGTTGACATAAGCATACGAAACAATAATTTGCACCAACACATAAAAGTCTTTGAGGATTGATTCTGCAGATGTCTGCTGGTGACGAAACACTGTCCCCTTCAAAATTTTGGTCATCTGCATTGAAAACCACCAAGAAGGAACTGCACATAGTTTATATATAATTAATATGATTAATGTTCGTAACTTTTGTAAAGTAATAGTAATCCATCCCCAATTTCACATAAGTTTGTATTATTTTATCAAAACATACCATAACTATAACCATATGGTGGGTTATTATTGATTTACCACCACTGACAGGATTTGAAGGTTCTGGATGGTTCTTCCATTGTTTTTCTTTTTTTTAAATACGAACGCTCCATACATGTCCATGAAGTGTTCAAATATGTCAAGTAAAGCCCAAGTAGCCACCACCGTTGCTTGCACTTTCCGCGGCCGGCTCAGAAGTTACAGCAGCTGCAGTTGAAGTAGGACCAGTCCGTTCCTTCACCGATGGTTGGTCAGCATCAGAACTGCTCGATCTAGATGCGCTACTGCCCCTGACGTCACTAGAACCACCAGAACCAGAGTCCCCAGCAGAGCTCGCGCCAAGGGTGGGTTGAAGCACGTCTGTGCTCACACCTCAATATGAGCAGAGGCAAAGGGGATAACAAGGGTTGTAGGGACAAGCAAACTTTGTTTAAAGCTGGGAATGGACTATGAGCGCGGAACCATTGCTTGAGCTGCAGTTCTCCCATCAAGCACTTCGGGAAAAAAAGGTGGCTCTGCAATCACCTATCCAAGGCACCTTCTTGCACTCGGAGTTGCAGTGGAGTTGACGCAGAGTGTCCATCGGTGTCCCTTCCTGTAACGCGAAGTTCTAACTGCTGCTCTTTGTCAGGCACCCCGGAAACTATCATCAGGTTGGGGTCGAAGTGAAGCCAATCTGGCAATTTGCCCTCTTCCGAAGAAAGACTGAATGCCAAAATGTCACCGTCAGGATCTGAAATGACAGACCGTGGAATTGACTCTGTGAACAGTTGGCCCGCTGTGGCAGTGATTCCCGGCAAATGACCTGCTATGAAAGGCTTGAAGCCGCCCGAACCAACTTTCAGCAAGAAACCCGTCTTGGCAGACAGGCCAGACGATGCATGTGTTCCCTTCAAAGAGATTCCAAGTTCAGTCTCCTGAGAAGGCGTCCCTGTAAAGGACATCTGTTTGGTGTCAAACTTCAGCCAACTTGGTAAGGGCGAACCATCCGCCAAAGATGCAGTGAAACTGACACCAGTGTCTGTAGTCACACCCTCTGGAACCTGAAATCCAAATGGTTTGGCCACTTCTGCAGCTTGATCAGGAACCACCCCAAGCGTCAGCGGGCCCAAGGGCCTTGCTACAGGGCCTGCTTCAGAGGTCTGAGGGCCTTGGTCCCCGAACCATGGCGGACTATTGATACTGTGGATGCTTGCGGAATCCTGCACCAGTATGATATTTCGTAATATTTACAGCGTTTCATAATTCTTACAGTACCTACTGCAATCCATCCTAATCCCATGATTTATACAGTGTTTCAGTTTCATAGTTACCTAATAGTTACCAACTGGTGCAGGATTTAGCAACCATCCACAGTATGTTTCAATTAGTCATACATGATGGTATACATGGTGGTGATATTCTTATAACAAGATATACCAAGCACTTCTTCTGTATGAACTAGCTAGCTACGCAGCATTTTCAGATTCCCAACAGCAGCCCTTGCGAGGTTTCAATCTAGGGATCTGGGACTGGTGCTTCATGCAAGGCACTCAATGAATGGAACCCCGGAACCCTGGGAACCCTGACTCGGTTGGGTTGCAAAACTGGATTTATTCTTACCCAACCAGAATTGGTATTTAACCAACACAACTGGCAAAAGCTGCTGGTTCATGCTGTTGATGGCTTTGCGGCATTCATTGTCTTCATAGTTTGTCTTCATAGTTTGTCAACCCTTGTGGATCCATAGTTTGGAATTCCACCCAACGGCCCAACATTGCCCAAGGTGCCAACATGAACCCACTAGGTTATCAAAACATATCATCAGCATATCATCACCCAATGTTGGGCACCTCCCAAAAGGCTGTCAGATCTCAAAAAAGCATCATGAATAAACCTATATAATTGGGAATTTAGATACAGTAATGGTGATTTGATGGTGATTTAAAAGTATATCACTGGAAAACAATGGGAATATTATCTGAGAATATGATGAGATCAATCACCCAATCAATGGGAGATCTCCAGGATCCAACAGATGGAAGTACATAAAGGTACCACATTTCTGGCCATATTTTGGGGGTGTATCCCCTTACATAGCCCTAAAAAATAGGCCTTATATTTGGTAGGTACCTCCAATGAATCGGTTCCTGTTGCATGGCCATTGATCCAATGTTTGTCGTATATCAACTCTGGGGGTAAATAAGTGCCAGAGCCAAGCACAAATTTCTTTCAGGGTAGCGCCGCTCATGGCAACTCTGGCAACTCTTTTTTGCAGGCCCCTTTGGTATCTTACACCCTTTGGAGCTTCGAGCTTTGACATCCGAGTTGATGTCCTAAGTATGTTTGAGTATACAGAGGAACCAAGTCTTTCACCGTTCCTTTGTTGAACTGCTGGATTCCATTCCCAACACAAACTTCATATAAATATAGAACCCATCGCACCCATGAAATGAAATTCCATCAATTTCCCAACCTCAAACTCCAAACCCTCAACTTTCTGACCTCAGATTTTCGGGCGGTGCCAAGCTGCCTTTCTTGCTGACACTTTCGGGCACGGGCAACTCGACGTGCTCGGTTGAAGCCGGGGTACCAGTGTTTGGCGCACGTTGGGCACCTCGCAAAAGGCTGTCTGATCTCAAAAAAACATCATGAATAAAAAATCTATAGAATTGGGAATTTAGACACAGGAATGTGATTTGATGGTGATGAAAAAGTATATGACTGGAATATAATGGGAATATTATGAGAATATTATGAGAATATAATGAGATCAAATTATGATACTTATCAAATGAAATATCAAAGCCCAAGTATCTGATACTTCATTGGGATTTGATGATGATTTACATGGGGATTTGATGCTGATTTGATAGTGATTTTAATAGTAGTTTAATGTATTTTATGGGAATGTATTTAATGGCAAATCCCAAATATAACTTTCTGGAGGTTTGAACAAAAAACCGCAGCTTTGGAGAAAATGATTTGAAACATCCCAAGTTTGTAAAAAAACGATCAGCCAAAAACATCCAAATCCCCACACATTTGCCACTTCAAAATTATTTGCACATGTCCTTTACCTTTGTTGGCCCTGAATTAAGGGTGGCCACCGAGCCCTTTTCATCGCGCTCGGGCAAGCGACGTAACAAGAAGGTCATGACTGCACGGTCGGAGAAGCTGTCGTGAATGGACACCTGGAAATCGCCGACCTGGCAGGGGGTCGACATCTTGGTGTGATGGAACCCAGATGAAAACATCGAACATTGCTGGTTGGATCTGATTGGTGGTTGACCTACCCCTCTGAAAAATGATGGAGTGAAAGTCAGTTGGGATGATGACATTCCCAACTGAATGGAAAGTCATAATCCAGCCATGTTCCAAACCACCAACCAGATTGGGTTAGCAAAAAAAAATCTGGACCAATAAGACTTGATCCAGATCCAGTTCTTGGTCAAGTTGGGTCGTTGCTTCGTCGGTGTAATCCCCATGTTTGATGGTAAAACCCAACACTGTTGCTGCTTCACCAACGCTTCTCTTTCGCTAAACCCCATTTTGATTTATAGAATCTTCATTTCTGCTCATTAATTGATCTCTTCAATGTAAAGTCACCATTTTGAGTGGTCAAAAATCATCAAACATTCGCCATTCTGGTGGTCAAGTACCGTTTTTGCTGATTGAAGTCCTAATTTCCAGTTTTCGTTGACCCTCTTGTAATCAAACATGGCAATGGACAACTCCCCATTTAGTTCGACCATGTTCCCAGAAATCCAAGGCCCATTTAGTTCAAAGATTTCCCAGCGGCCCACCATGTATGGCTATTCGGACACTGTTGCGGGTACACCCAAAATCTCAGCGTTACCCTAACGAAGTTGGTCTGTAACGACGTTCACTATGCTTTATGGCAGCTCTATACCTATCTATAACTATATGGTTTACGAACCTTGTCAGACACAGCGTTAACTGTGGTTTTGATATCTATCTATCTATCTATCTGTCTGTCTATCTATCTATCTATCTATCTATCTATCCTTTCTATCCTATCTATAGCTATCGCTATAGTTAATGAACTTTCTAAACACAAACAGAAATGGGTGGGCACCATCCCCCATGTACCATGGCCACTGAGTTGTACCTGTGGTGCTTCGCCGCTGAAGGTCATGTTGCTCGCTTGGAAGGTCAACCAAGCTGGCAAGGCTTCGCCTTGGGGCGACAAGGATTTCAGTAGGGAGAAATGCTGCATCAATGGACATTATATGTGTATAATATATATATATATATACATATTCAATAGATTGATATATATATATATATACATAATGTATCATATAAATTATAGTGTATATATATAATTGTATATATATATACATATACACTATGCAATATATGTACACATACTGAACATATTTTACAGTATACAATGGTTATACACTTGGGTCTACAAAATAATTAGATGGATGATTCTCATCATCTGGCATTCAATAGCTGTATAGACTGGGTATAAAGTATGATAAAATAACCATACTATCATTCGAACTTGGTATAAGCGGGTAATGGATGATTTAGTGGGTATATAATGGGTACAAATATAGCTGCGTGTCAAAAACAACAACTTTACGAGGGGTCTATAAAAATCCTAAATCCCCGAATAACCATTTCGAGGGAAACACAATGGGTATCTCGTGGGATATCTATCCATGTTGGGATTTGTTCCCAATATGGTGGATATAACCCCCCAAAACTGGTGTTAAAACGCAAAACAGAAACGATCAACCATGCTGGATCAACATGTGTTTCTGTAAAGCCTCGGGTAGATTGGGTTGGCAGTGTTTGATATTGCTATTTCCAAAAAGCGGAAATCTGAAAGGGAGTATCTTCTTAAACCTGAATCAGCGCTTCAACAACGGCCAGTTTGCGATGTTTCTTTCGTTACATTTATTTTGGACCATGGTTCATCACAAGTCACCATTGTTTCTAAATGAATCCCATCCCCGTAATACATCGTAATATTTAACATCCGTACATGGTCCTAAGTTTGTGTAAATCCCGTATTAAATCATGGTAGTTAAATAAATACGTATTATTCCCACGATACGTACACACACATATATATATATACATATATATAATGTGCAACATGATACATTGATATATTTAAAATTTATATTTATTATAATCATTATACATTAATTACATAAGTTTAAATAACATATTTATATAGTATAGTTGTTGAATGGGAAAATGACATGTGTTGACCCATGCCCCCAAGCCAAAACCACGTCCAGGAGACCGTCCAAGGATGCGCTCAGAATCATCGCGGGGTTCATCTCGATCCTTGGCGCCGCTTCAGAGAAGCGGCGCTGTACCAGCACTTCCAAATCCTCACGCAGAACGCACCATGGGGATGGTGGATGATGGCCATGTAAAAATGGTGATAATATGGTTTTCCTATGGTTAATAGTGGTTAATAGTGGTTAATAATGATAATCAATGATTATCAGCTGTGATTAACGGAGATTTACCCACTGGTAATGACTAACATAGCTATAGAAAATCACCATTTTTAAGTTCGGTAAAACATCTATTTCTATGGGCCATTTTCCATAGCAAACTGTTAGTTTACCAGAGGGTAATGGGGATAGACTACCGGTAGATAGACAATGGGGATATATCTGATATCGTGCAAAAACTCAACAGTTGATGATTTGTATGTAATTGTTGTTTGAAGGGGATGTAAGTTCGAGATATAGAGTCAACATGAACCATTCATGATTTGGGTTTGTCATGGTTTGTCTGAGCATGGGCTATACCACAGAATGCAACTGTACTTATATAATCTTATATAATGATGCGTAGTCGATGGATTTTCGGGTATCCTATTTCCAGATAAACCATGATAAACCCATATTCTACAGTGTCTACAGTGTAGTTACTCTGCATTCGGTTATGCCGGTTGTGCCCTCCACCAGTCATAGGAAACACATCGATATAGAAAGCCCGCGCCTTCCCTCGGACATTATCTACGATAATCTTCTGCGATTTGCAACAAGATATCCATGATTGAAAAACATGGACGGGACGGGTCATAAAATGATGGATCGTTTCATAGTTTTTTCTCCATATTTCTGGGGAATTTCCATCATAGCCATGTTTTCAAAAACAAGATGTCTTTGAAATAAATGCATCATTTGACATCTTAGAGAGGCAGCAAGATGACACACTATGACATTATCAATGCCGCCTCAGTTGTGCCGACTGACAAAGGTACCCCAAACCAAGTTGTTGTCTCAAACCAGGAAATCGGATGCAAGAAAAGGTTGCGACTCAAGGTCCAACAAACCAAACATATTGGTGTTTCCATTAATGTTGTTTTTTTTTGACCTCAGATGTTTGGCTATTCAACAAGAGTTTTCTGTTTAAAAGAAGCCCCTGGGAAGACCACTTCGCCCCAGCATCCGGCGCTCGAAACACGGGCAGCTGTGGCGACGCCAGCAACTTCCATGGCGCCGATGCCGTGGGTGCTGGGAGCACGTGGAGGGTCAGCGTGGTGCGAATGGCAGGGCCCCAAAGACCAATGCCTCAGGAATCGGTGTCGGATTCCCGTGGGATATGGCTGGGATATGTCTTCTGGTGATATATATATATATATATTTAATATATATATAATTAATGTATATGATTAAAAAAACGACTTACCTATGTGTTTAAATGTTTTAATGAGATTATAATGGGAAATAATGATATATATATATACATACCCTCTGGAAATTCAACGGTTTGCAAACTGGAAAATTACCAATTGCTAGGGGGGAAATCATTATGTTTCTCATCTGTAATACAAGGGCAATTTTCAATAGCTATGTTGAATGACCAGAGGGTAACTAGAGGCTTGTTCCGATCTAGTTGGGATGCAGGGATAGTGTGTATATCGACAGCAAGTGATTTGTGTCGGCATGTGTATTTGGTCAAACCTGGGAAATAAACATGATTCATGTTAACAAAGAGCTGCTGGTGGTTTCCTTTTGGTGTGTTGCATCATGTTCGTTTGTGGTTGTTGATGATGATGAGGAGGAGGATGAGGATGAGGACGGTGATGATGAAGATGAAGATGAAGATGAATATGAATATGAAGATGTTGATGGTGATGATGGTGGTGATGATGATGATAATGGAGATGGAGATGGATGTCACTTAAAGAAATGAACATGCGAGTTTCTTTCAGACTTGGAGCCCCGTTGCCATGGCATATCATCATGAATGTCCAAGAGGGAGCCACGATGCAAAATCGCCATTTTGGACAAACCCACACGTAAAATATCAATGGTTGGCAGTCCAGTGGGCCTCTGGCCGATATGATTCTAGAACTGATAATCGGCAAAAGTACTTCAGTCATGAGAGTAGCTGAGAAGAACCAGTAATATGGCCAGATTCTGTAATCCGCTTGGACGTTCTCCTCAATCAGAGGCCAAGGCACTTGCGCGCAGTGCCAATTGCAGATCCTAAGGCAACGAGGCTCACCGGTTTTTAGTGAGGATTGAGGTGCTAAACCAAAAATGGTGGCTTCCACAGGGACGATTTTTTTGGCAGGGTGTGTAAAATTCAAAATTGTATGCAAACGTAAAAATAGATATATCCATCGATCTACAAATAGATGGCGAGATGTATGCAAGGCCGTGCTCAAGAGTCAAATATTCTGCAAGGCCATTGTGTGTGGATTCCACAAATAAAACTACCAGAAGGGGGGCCAGAATAAGACTGTATATGTGTACAACAATATATACACATAGATATAGATATCTAATATATAATGGTATATATCCAAATATAATGGTATCTATGTATATATGTATATAGTATCATGGAATAGTATTTAAAAAATATGTATAATATATATATATATATTTAATATATATATATATATTTGAGTCAAACACCTGGTGCTATAGGTATCCTACGTCATAGATGGCTAATGAATGTTTAATCACACAACATGGCAATAAAAGGTTTTGACCCTTCCCAGAAGATTTAATGGCAACTAGATTCGCTAGATCCCTATATAGGGACTTGAACGCTTTGCCACCAACATATAAAAACTTATCTGTGTGCATTGCTACATCGTTCCTGCATCGAAAGTAACACATACTTACAATATCGCGCAAACACACAAGCTACCAAACCCGTCAACCTTTGTTGACATAGCACATTAGCTACCCGCATCCTTTTCAATATATTATGCTATATCTAAAACAAATGGCCCTAAATATGTTTTTAAATATATCATATATGTTCCCTAAATATATCCCCAAAACGATTTCTTGTTGTGAATATATTTCAATTGGCGAGTTTCCCTTTCCGACATCACCGATGTCTTACCACTCATCAAAATAGTTGGCTCTGTGGCTTCAATCATCAGTTGATTCACCATGGTGCAAAATGAAAAATCCACATGTTAAACCCACAGAAATCACCAACCGCACTGACTTACCATGAAAAGAACGGTTCTATATCATTGGGAACAAATTGACCTATAAATACAATACACATATACATATGTATAGAAACAGTTTTTCAACAACACATGTAATATAACTATATATGTATGTCATGAGATACAATGGACTATATATATATACGGTATAAATATATATATATAAACATATACATTGTACATGCAGTCTCTGTACATTCTATACAAGTTGTCTAAATATGTATACATCAAACTTTACTCAAACAATAGTTTCAACTACAAATAAAACACGTTTAGGCTGTTCACACGCATGTACATACATTTAAATCCATGATACATCAAAATAAGAATATTCTTATTGTGCGTGTATATATATTTATATACCCTCCAGTAAATTAACATAGACTCTGCCAGAAAGGGATTGGAAGATTAGTTTCCATTGAGCATTGTTTTTTTCTGGGTCTATGCTAATTTACCAGAAACTATAAATATGGTCTAGTTTATACCATAGATAGATCTAGCCATGCATATATGTATATACCTTGACTCTCCAACGACCCTTAATTTTTTGGGTCTTTCAAGAAAAATGACATTTTTTCAGAAAGTTTTTTTTTAAATAATACTTTTTTTGCACGTTAGTGATGTTCCCTCATGGAGGTACAGCTGAAACTGTCGAAATCAAATAAATGTGCCACATTGCCAACTTGCAAGTCATTGTTGCAGGTGCCATTTTGATTTTGGTTGATTGAAGGTACAGGACCTAAGATTTCCAAAGTATTGGTTCTCGTTTACATGTTTGATGCCATCGTTTCGATCTTCCTTGCTTTGATTTTTGGCCGTGCTTTGCTCTTTCATTTCTGCACGCATGAGGGTAGCTCTCAACACTCAGTTGCGGACATTCGGGTGTATTGCTCAATTTTGGTGACAAATTGTCCTCGGAAGATTTGCCCACACAATGCAAACATGCAAAGGCCTTTTTTTCCTTCAAACTTCAAACGTACCTTTTTTGGCTGAGGGCCGTCCGGACGGTGCCCGAAAGTACGGAAAAATGCGTCCAAAGTTCGGAAGCATCCGTCCAGTTTGGGCCCGTCCGAGCCAAAATGTGTGTTTTTTTAAAACGCACCTTTTTTCCCACGTCCATCCGTCCATCCGTCAAAACTGTTTCAGCAGCTGGCACCACAAGATCAGGGCGAGTGGATGTGCTCAAACTCCGTGTATATTCTGCATAAGTGTCGCAATGTGCAAATGTTTGCCCCCGCAGCTCATTGTAAAAAGCAGGCGAATGTTTTATATGTGGATCCAAAGTTGTTCAGCCAAGAAGTTTTAGTCATGCACCTGAGTCTGAATGATGTGTGAGGATGCCTGATCCAACATCAGACAGGACAAGCACAAGACCCTCACATGATTTGGCTTGGTAATGCTTAGTGTATATAGCCAGCACCTGCTTGGAATATAAAAGGCCTTTTTTGCATGAAACAACCCCAAAAAGTATCAAACGTACCCAAAAAAGAGGTGTTTTGCAAACGACCCCGAAACGAAGGGTAGTGGAGACTCCAGGTATTACATATATATATATATATATACATACATAGATATAGTCCACTCATAAAACCTAGCCATGTTGTTGCCCAGCATCCTCCACATAGGGCGGCGTGCCCCAAAAGGCCGCCCTCAGCGGCTCGAAGTGCAGCCAGCCCGGCAGCGCGTCGCCCGAGCTCAATGCAGCGCTCAGAATCAGCGAGGTGCCCCTGGAGACGCCCAGGTTGGGGTCCACGATGCCTGGGAAAAACAGGTGGAGTTCACGGTGAAAAGGGGAGAAAAGCATTAAACATATAGGGGAAATCTAGGACAAATATGGGGATATCGTTGGAAAATTGTCTTTACATATATTGATTTATATGCTTAATAATTACAGGGAAAAATAAGCATATCATTGAAAAATAGTGCTTATACAGCATGGTGACTATAGTTTTTAATTAATACTTAATACGAGATCCCCAGAAGAAATGGTAAGTTGTATAAAACTAGGCCAACTATGGTTGGAAACATGGGTATATCCATCCAGTTGAATATAAATGTGAATGTGATGGGAGTACAATTGGAATCTATGGGATAACATGGATAGACTAGGAATATGAAGGAAAAACACACGTGGAGATCAAAAAAAGGGAGTTTCAAGCAAACAAACTAGGAATATTATTGATAAATGCTGTTTATACATGTTTATACTTCATAGTTTGGGGAATCCAAGAGAATGTGATGAAACTATGGTTGAATGGATTTGAATGGTCAATTTCTCTAGTGCTTCGATTTCATGGTATATCTGTGAAAGATTGTTGCAAACTTTATAACTATGGCTGTTGATAAGCCATATCTTCTTTGGGGGGTCACCTTTGGATATGGTTGAATCCTGATGAACAGTGAATGGAGTTCACATACTGTAAAATACTGAGTTCAAGTTGGTGCATATTAACATTGGCTCTATGATCAAATCTTGCTGTTTTTTTTGAAAGGATTAATCTTGCAGTTTTTTTGAAACATATAGGATTATGACCTTACCAAACATGCATCAAACACAAGGGTGTAAACCATTTTAAGCAAGGACAAGGTGATAATCGCCTTAACTAAATATGGTCAGCTATGACCCAGGAGCTTTGACAAGTTCGGGGCCTCAAAAATGAGGGATTTGCATGGATTTGCCACCAAAATATCACAGGTTCATGAGGAAATGATGATAAAACCAACCACGGGGGATAGTTGACTGTGATCAGCTATATATGGATTTTTTGCCTGAGATTCCCAAATATGGGATTCATCCAAACATATGCAAAGACAACGTTTTATCGAAATATCATGGGGTAAAAAGAGGAAACAACAATGATATCCACAGAAATTCGGGGTGTCATTCGTTTCCACGAGTTATTTCACCCACAAATGGGTTGGACCAACAAGCATCCAAAAATGACCAGACTTGGGGTCTCCCACAACATGGAATAGACATCGGGGGATGCATCTGATGAATATTGACAATTTGGATTACCCATATCTTCACCCAAACACAGCAGGTTGGTGGTTGACCTACCCCTAAATATGAGTCAATGGAAAGGATTACATCCCATATATTATGGAAAATAAAACATGTTCCAAACCACCAACCAAACAGATGCGGTATATGAGAAGTTCCACCCGAGCGTTGAGTTGAGACCTCTCTTGGCTTTAGGGTGATGACTAAGGTGGGGCCTGCCCTCTGGATGGACTTGAAAAACTATCCCTACTTTAACAATGTCAACCCTGGATTAATAAACCCCAAACGGCTGTTTAATTGGGAGGGTACCATTGAAGTATCAAATCATGACTATTGGGGGAATACCCCCTAATTAATAAACCATGGTTTATTAATCCGGGGTTGACATTAATTCACTCGCCTGAAGTGAGGCTATTTTGGGATGATTCCCTATACTAAGCATCATCCATGGTCTATAGATCATTATAGCTTTATGAATTGAGGCTATTCATGGCCAGAGCAACTTACGGGGGAATCAAGGACGAATCCATGAGAAATGTTGTGACAAGCTGCTACCTGCTGGAATCGTTGATTTGAATTCTTGACCTGGTGCTGCACTGGTACAAACAGATCTCTGGACTGCAGGCCCAAAGGTGACGCCGATTAGCATCCATGGGAATTTTCGGGTAGAGTAAGCCCGCAAAATGTTCAGTGAACCACTATTGTAGCGGTGTCTTTAACCTTCTCTGCAACATTTTTTTGGGAGTGCTATAGAGCCAAAGTATCCACCATCGGGGTAACTGTCACTCCTGCTAGTGGAACTTGACCCAAATCATTTCCAATCAACAATCTGGTGTACTTCCTAACAAAAGTCAGCGATTAGGTTGACACCAGGTAGCAAATGTGTGTGCATGTTTTCCATTTTCTTTCTGGTAATCCAATATTAATTACTAATTATTACTAGTTTTCTTTCAACTATATACTGTAAGTTTCTTTTAAAATCTCCATGCTAGATGGCTGGAACATGTCCAGAAATGATATGATATGCCACGAGTGTATACAAATGAGCCATTCTGAAAACCTTCAATCACTCCCTATGTCATATCATTTTGGGTACGCCAAAGCTTCCGCCATGCTTACGCGCGTAGAGTTTTTCCTTACTCGAAGCAAATGGCCTTACGCGGCCTTACGCAAGTGAGGGTTTTGCTTACGCCAAACGCGTTATGACAAGGCCCTTACCGAAAATGTAAAGGGAGGTTTTTAGAGCGGCTCAAATGAATTCTTGCTGGACCTAAACTGATGTAAAATCATGGTAGGGTCACGCCTAGAACTTCCTGGTCCCTATCCTGCCACCAGACTTGCAGGGATCACCCGTCCACTCGTCCCCACGAGTGGAAACGCCATGAGTTTGTCTGACACTTTAGGGAAAACCCGATCAATCCATTGATGAATCTTCACTATCCCTAGTTTATGAGATAGCCCATTGGGAGGTAAAATATAGGTTTAGACATACCAAAGTTGCTTTCTTCGAGTGATCCCCACCCTGAAACACTATTTCTGACATAGTTTCTGACACAGCATCTGGAAGTATATATGGCAAATAAATTCTGGCATTCTATCTGACATTCTCTCTGGCGTCTGGCTGAGGTCCGGCCCCGCTGACATCTGGAGTTCAGTGCCCAAGATCTGGATTTCGCTGTTGGGGGAAGGAGGGAAGGAGTAGGAGGGAGGGAGGAAGTAACTTTGATAAAATCTAGACCCTCACCTGGCAAGTTGTTGTTGGTTATTCTATACTCCATCGTGGATTATCTTCCCATTATATTCCCTCTATGTTCCCATTGAATACCATATTAAGTCCCATTACCGACATTAAATTGATGGTTAAATCATGTTAAATCGCATTACATCCCCACGAAATCATCGTGATATTCCCATGTTCCCAGCCCTTTCGCATCCCCGCACCTACCACCGCCTGCATATCTGGGATATGCTGCACCAGCAACGGCTGAAAGGAGACTGGCGCTAAAATACCCTGCTGGGTCACCGGTGTTCTGTCGTCTGGCGGGCTGCTGGCGGCTGATTTATATGGTGATTTTATGGTGGTTTAATAGGATTTAATAGGAAATTATGGTTGGTTGGTGGTTGACCTACCCCTCTGAAAAATATGAAAGTCAGTTGGGTTTATTATTCCCAACTGAATGGAAAGTCATAAAATTCCATGGTTCCAAACCACCAATCAGATGGGATTTTTCATGGGATTCAATGGTGACTAAATGGTGATTTCATGGCGATTTCATGGTGATTTCACCATCATTGGGCATCTCATGGGATTTTTTATGGGAAATCATGGGGATTTCATGGGATTTCACGGTATTTGTTTCTGGGAAACATGCTGATTGAATAATGAGTTATATAATGGGATTTAATGCGAAAATGATACTTAAGACTTAATATTGATGAATCATTGATGATAATGCATATTGAATCGACTGTTCAACAGGATTGACCCTCTGGCAATCAAGTGTGGCAATGGGAAATCCCAAACAAATGGAGTTGTTTGCTGCTGCGAAAGTCATCGTCTGTAAATGGATGATTTTCCATTGCCACGCCTGACTACCGGAGGATACTTCAAGCCATCCAACAAGAACCCAATGAGATTTTTCTAACATGAATTCAATCGTAAACATAATTCCGTGACGTTTTAGTGAGATATTTATATTTATCCAAAATACGTGTGCACAGACATATATTGATATATACATATATAATTAATTATATATATATACAATTCAATCCACACGTATTGATTTGTGTCTCTATACATGTACTGTACCCATCAATAATGTTCTTTTGCCCAACATGATTCAGTATCCTTTTGTCATACAATCTACCATCAATATACATATACCTATGAATGATGTCCTTTTGCCGAACATGATTCATTGTCTGTTTGTCATACAGTCTACCATCACTCAATAAAGAATGTTTCTGGAAAAATGGGAGGCACCCCTCCTTTTTCATCAACCAACCGATAGGACACCAATGGCATCATATCACGTTATGTTTTTGTTTTTTATTGTCTATCAACTCAACAAGAAGACAAAAAAATGAGATGCTGAAACCAAAAAAACGCATAGCCACATCAGTCTTCGTCTGTTTCCACATCACCCCACATCATCCATGAGAAAACCATGGTCTGACAATATTTGATGGGGTTTTCACCATGATTTTCCTGTAGATTTCCCCTGAAAAACTACCCTCTGGTAAACTAACAGTTTGCTATTGAAACTGGCCCAGGATTTACCAATTAAAAAAAAGTGATGTGGGTAAATTAGAATAATTCACTAACCTGAATTAAGGCCATTTGGGGATGATTTCCCTTATTGACCATGATTCCAGTGAGGTCGCAGTGAGGTCGTTATAATTTACCCAGATGAATTCTCCAACTCCGCCTACAACGAAGAGCTCCAGTTGCGCGCTGCCGCGCGGCCGTCCGGGCTCGAGCGCCGGCCGCAGCACCACGCGCCAGGTGCCCGTGGCCAGGGCTTCGCCGTGGAGGGCGCCATGCCTGGGAGGATCTGGAGATACCTATATATATATAAAGTTAAAGCCTATATTTCAACATGTTGTACTTATATATAGATATATACCATTTGACCATATAATATACATATATATATATATATACCATATAGATACATATACCATATCGTTTTGGAGGTACCAAAAATATACCTACCAAAAAAAAAACTAAATTTCAGGGAATCTCCGCACATTTTTTTGGCCAACAATATGGTACTAACGTACCTCCATTTTAAGATCCTGAAATTCCCATTGATTGGGTGATTTCCTAAAGTAGAGGATATCACCTGGATATCCATCATCAAACGTCATCTAACTAGATTTAGTTCTAACGTGTTATCTTGCATCATGTATAAGAACTAGATTTAGTTCTAACTAAAATGTTCTAGCATATCATATCTGTTATCGAAGTTATCTACCATATTCCTATCGTAAATCATAGTACATCTAGTCCGAAACCAACAGTCTGATAGCTGTCTGGATCTCATGGTTTCGACCATCTGGTAAGCGACAATTGGGCCGTGGTGACGGCTTTCAACGTTTTGATCATCTGATCATCCCAGCTATGATGGATTACTGTACCAACATCATTTGGGCAAATTATAATTCAATGGATAATTCCTTCACTTTCGTTTTGAGTATTTATTAGCACCCCCCCAAACAAAAAAGAAAAACAACATCCTACTTACCGCAGATATAGTAATATTCATCTTGTTTGGGGATCACTATCCCATAGTGTGGTAAACCCAATGCCTCAAACCAATTGCCATAAACCATCCTGAATATTACCATAGATGGGTGGTTTTTCAACCATCCCCAGTCATGGTAGTTGTGTGGCCTGTCGTTTGATTTATTCTTGGTTTTACCCCCTCTATATACTCTGTGCCATTTTTTCTCCATATTTCCATACATGTTTCTACATATTCCCATTATGAACCACGCACATTCCCCGTATGTTATCCATATATTATCCATATATGATCCATATTCCCCATTATTCAACCATAAATTTACCCTCTGGTAATTTGTAACATGACTATTGAAAATGGTGATTTAGTTCGTGGATTTTCCCAGCTATAAAATGGTGGATCTTTCCATAGTTTTCCCATTAAAAATTGTGATTTTCCATAGTTTTCTGTATGTTTACCAGAGGGTAATCATTGTTCAGTTCCATCTCCGAGGTTCCGTCCATCGAAGTGGAGCCAGCCTCCCATGGCTTCACCGTTCGCAGTGACCGTCACGTCAACGCCCAGGAAGGTTCCCACAGGCCTAAACTGGTGCGTTTTACGTAGGGAATGGATGGATGGGTTGCTGGGGGTTGCTGGGATTATTCATAGTTAGCCAGTGGATCATTACCCTATGATAATTTATCCATGATAATCCCATAAAAACTTGCTGGTGCTTATTAGTTAGCCAGTGAATCATTCCCCCATAATAACCCCAGTAACCCCCAGTTATTATGGGAATAATCCCATGGCTTCATCACTCCCTACATTTAGCACCAGTAAATTCGGTCAGTCCCAGTGCCACCGGAAAAAACGGGAGAATCTGAGCGGAAGACTTCCCAATTTCCTTTGGGGGTTTCCCCCAAGGGGAAAAAAAAGAAGAATCATCACCAACTTGGAAAATGATCTGATGGGAAATAAGTCTTCTGATGGGGAAACTTATCATAATAACTTATCTGGAGATAACCCAAGGAAGAAGTCGGAATTAGTGGGATTTAATGAGCAATCATAAGGGAAATCATGGGGAAAATCATGAGACATCTACTTCCAAGTTCCAAAAGAAACCCAAATAAGTCACCTGCAGCTTCGTTTGAGCAGATTTATTTCAGTGCTGAACCTGCTTGTCGTAGCACTTTTTAGGCCTAATGATATGGGAAGATGATGGAAAACGGGGTTCCAACGTCATTGCGTTGGGGTCCGCCAAAAAAAAAACATATATATATATATATATATGTATACATACATGTGTATATATATATATCGACAATTTGCTACTTTCTGAGGTCGCATTTAACCAACAATAATGGGATATATAGTGTATCATGGGACATGAAATAGCTATATAAGTAACAATATTGATGTTTGGGGGTTTGATGTGGTTTGATAAAATATCCTGGTGAGGACACTCTGGTAACTCAGCATATAGCTATAGTATGGATGGCCCATTTAGTTCGGTGTTTTACCCATATAAAGCATGTGATTTGCCATGGCTATGTTGTTAAATGACGAGAGCATAGGTGGAAAAAACAACTTTGTCAAACTGGGGATATAACGAAGAAGGGTGAACTGAGAAAATGTGGAAAAATCTCTGAAACTCCGAGAAGGTGAAGACACGAAATGCTAAGTGAAAACTATCAAAACATGGTGCTAAAATCCCTTGAAGCTACGATGGACCAATGATGACCAACCACATTTTCATATCAGATATTTGTTATGATATACTAATATATGTGATTATATATGTTATTATATGTTCATATATGTGTAGTAATAGATAGTAATACATAGTAATATATATATAGTAATATATAGTAATATTTAGTCATATATAGTAAAATATAGTATTATATAGTAATATCTATAGTAATATAAAGTAATATATAGTAATATAAATAGTAATATATAGTAATAGATAGTAATATATAGTCATATGTAGTCATATATAGTATATAATATACAAGGTCATATATAGTAATATAAAGTAATATATATAGTAATATATAGTAATATTTAGTCATATATATAGTAATATATAGTCATATATAGTCATATATAGTCATATATAGTAATATTTAGTCGTATATAGTAATATATAGTAATATATAGTAATATATAGTCATTTATAGTAATATATAGTAATATTTAGTCATGTATAGTAATATATAGTAATATAGAGTAATATACATAGTAATATATATAGTAATATATAGTAATATTTAGTCATATATAGTAAAATATAGTATTATATAGTAATATCTATAGTAATATAAAGAAATATATAGTAATATATAGTAATATATAGTAATAGATAGTAATATATAGTCATATGTAGTCATATATAGTATATAATATATATATATATAGTCATATATAGTAATATATAGTAATATATATAGTAATATATAGTAATATTTAGTCATATATATAGTTATATATAGCAATATATAGTCATATATAGTCATATATAGTAATATTTAGTCATATATAGTAATATATAGTAATATATAGCCATTTATAGTAATATATAGTAATATTTAGTCATATATAGTAATATATAGTAATATAGAGTAATATATATAGCAATATATAGAGTAATATATATAGTAATATAAATATAGTAATATATAGAGTAATATATATAGTAATATATATATATATATAGTAATAGATATATATAGTAATATATAGCAATATATTTTGTAATATTTTGTAATATATAGTAATATATAGTAATATATAGTAATATATGTTCAGATATTTGTTGGCATGTTCTGCGGTTTCACCCAACCACAAAACCCAACAACGACCTCAAGTATCTTCACTTCATCATGACAAAAACACATGAGTTCACCCAGAAAAACTCCGTCCACTAAAATTTGACCCAAGTTATTGAAGTATACATCCATTACATATATACTGTATAAATATATATATATACATATGTATAATCATCATATACTTATAATAATATGATTATCCATTACTAACCATCCATTTTTCGCCGAGTTTCACCTCAAATCTCTGGCCCACCCGCACGGTCACTGGAGGCAGTTGGATCCGCTCCACCGCATCATGCGGCAGACGCTTGGGCGTTGGCGGCTCCGGCGTACGCGGGCGCGGAGAGTGGCAGCCATAACCCACGACCTGTCGGATGATCATCCCTAGTCCCGACAAAGATGTGGATTTTACCAACAAAAATGAGGATTTTACAGCAAGAAATATGGGATTTTACCATATTTTACAAACAAACTTGGGGAATTCAGCAAGTTTATCTGGATTTGATTTGCAACACTCTGGCTTTGACCATCAAGAACGAGGTTTTGACCAAACATGTGATTTTACACACAGGCTGACCCGGGACCCAACAAAAATAAATTCCCAAGGTTGGTAGCTGGGGATACCAATCGTAAATATTAAGTATCTTAAGTATCCCCAATTTTGAAGAGATTCCACTTGTAATCACCACGATAACAACGGGGGCTGCCCCTCAACCACGACCACATCTGAAAACTCAGGCTATTCAAAGTCATTCCTGACAAACCTCCCATATACATAGAAGTTTCTTGTTCCATCCATTTCCATCCATTTCCATCCCCAATTCGTATCACAAAGATTCACAAAGTGTGGCTGTCCGTTCGCTCGCCGTTCGCTCGCTCGGTAGCCTCACAGCAATAGGTCCTTTGACTCTCTGTCCATGTGCTGACACTTCTTGTGGCGTCGAAGCACTTGGACGTGAGGTCCTACGCATGGCTGGCGCAGTAGCTGGGGAAGCCAAGGACATGCCGTTCAAAGAGATGATGACGGGAATGGATCAACCAAAAACACCCACAAATTTGAGGAAATGACCATCAAATAAAATTATAGTCTGTTGATGGTCACTGGAACTGCGCCAATGCACAAGAATCAAGGGCTGGCATGGTGGCAGGTATGAAGTATATATAGTAATTGTAGATCAACCACTTAACTTGTGTTAGCACTCTCTCATCTGGCGTCCGTGAAAGCATATCAAATGGTTGTCAAGTCCCAAGAGCATGGGGAAATCACAAGAAAAAACAGAAGTTCTTTCAAATTGTTGATACATCAAACAACAAGTATTACGTCAATTCATGTATCAATTTAATTGATTACCATTTCAAGATTGGTTGGGTTGAATAGTTGAATCCTCATGTTGGTGGTTTCACCATGGTAAAACCCATGGTAAAACCCATGGTAAAATCCATGAAACATCTTCGTCCTCGTGTGGATGGCTGGACCAGTCGTTCCACACCGTGTCTGTGTCGAAGCTCCAGCCCAGAGCCAGCTCCGCCAGGTCCGCGAGGCGCAAAAGGAGCGTTGCGAGGCGCCACCGCATCGGCGGAGCTTCGGGGTGTCTGAGGGGAGGAGTAGGATGGTGATTTGAGATCCATTTAGATACCATATATATATAATATATAATATACATATGTTTGCGAAGATTATTTGATATTTGCTAGATGATGCTAGATGATGCTAGATGCATCTGTTGCTAGATATTTCCGAAGTTGTTGAAGTTGAAGTATCATGAAGTATCTGGAAGATCCGCCATTTATGGAGCTGATGAAAAATCCAGGGGTGGGATCCTGTTAAAACAAAGCCATGAAGGAAGACGCGCATTTAAAACCTGTTCCATCTCGATGTGACCGGGTTCTCAACTTTCAGCCAAGTAGACTGGTTGAGTTTTAGAGCCTTCCAGTGTGTACCAGCCTTTTTTCGATTGACTTTCCAGCATCTATTATCACCACTAGATGTTTGTTTTGTGTGTGTGTGTTTGTCAAGCTGAACGCTGGAAGTGAAGCTGAATTCGTTGAACTTCACCTGGCGATGAACCCATATACAAAAGCTATGTCTGAGCCAATACGGCTGCGTTGAAAACAACAAATGCACCGGATGGAGCCACTTCAAAGTTGTCCATCTCCCAAAGTCAGCCAAAAACTAATCCAGGTAAATCATAATAATTTAATTCACTAACCTGAAATAAGGCTACCCCTTACTACCCATCATTCCAGTGAGGTCACAGTGAGGTCTTAATGTATCTTATATATATATAATTATAATATATATATACACTTTACTGAATGTTTGCACATTTGAAGTCACATTTGTACTATATCAACTGGGCAAATGAACGGAAACCCATGCGCTCAACGTGTGGGTCTTTTTTGGGTCAAATCTTGGCAAATCTTCCGTTCTGGCTGAGTCAAAATAATTCACCTGAAACTAGCGTAAATATAGTGATTTAATGGGATTTTAGAATGATTTAATGGGGAATTATTGGTATATACCCTCTGGTAATTTGTTACAGTTTGCGAACTTGAAAATGGCCCAGTCGAAATAGTGGATTTACCCAGCTATAAAACGGTTTTTATCTTTCCAGTTCGCTATGGGACAGTTTACCAGAGGGTATAATATGATGACTATAATCTTAAGGTAATCCACACAATCCACAGAGTCTGCTCCTGAAATTCGTGCGTTCAATTCTGGGACGCTGACGTTGTTGTTTTTTTTCCTCTGATCCATTGATTCCGTAGCAAAACACCAATCAGCCATCTAAGAATTGTTGGGGCACCATGGAAGACTTGCCTATCTATATGCATCATTCTATTTGGCCAGAGCAAGCGTATACAATATCATCTTTGACCCAGTTCCATGCGTTTTCGACGAAGCGGCTGACTTTGCAACCGTCTAAGTCTATGTGAGAAAGATACCTTCTTGCACTCGGAGTTGCAATGGAGTTGAGGCGAAGTGTCCGTCTTTGTCCTTTCCTGTCACAGTAAGTTCCAACTGCTGCTCTTTGTCAGGCACCCCGGACACTATCATCAGGTTGGGGTCAAAGTGAAGCCAATCTGGCAATTTGCCCTCTTCCGAAGAAAGACTGAATGTCAAAATGTCACCATCAGGATCTGAAATAACAGACCGTGGAATTACGCCTGTGAACAGTTGGCCCGCTGTGGCAGTCATTCCAGGCAACTGACCTGCTACAAAAGGCTTGGAGCCACCCGAACCAACTTTCAGCAAGAACCCCGTCTTGGCAGATCCGCCGAATGAACGGCTTCCCTTCAAAGAGATTCCAAGTTCCATCTCCTGAGGCGGGGTCCCTGTGAACGCCCTCTGTTTGGCATCAAACTTCAACCAACTTGGTAAGGGCGAACCATCCGCCAAAGATGCAGTGAAACTGACACCAGTGTCTGTAGTCACACCCTCTGGAAGCTGAAATCCAAATGGTTTCGAAACCTTGGAGTTCAGCAACCCTCAAAATATCTAAAAACATCTTCCCTTAATCGATTCCCCAAGAGTGACTTAGTGTATTTCTCGGGAAAAAAAACATAAAATCGACTTAGCAAATCCAGGCAACTGCTGCGCTTTGATCAGGAACCATCCCAAGGATCAAGGGCCCCGAGGGGTGTGGGTTGCCCACTGGAGGGCCCAAGGACCTTGAAAACGTCGATGATGAAGCACTGTCCCAGCTCTGCGCGCCTGGGAAATGGCTGCGAAAAAGGAAACATGTCCAATAATTAAGACTTTAAATTAGTACTGTCGTCCTGACCATATGATTATATATATATGTGTAATACTCACCATGTATATAATATATATATAATATATACATGTATACATATATATATACATATGGTGGTTTCTAAATTTGCCTATGTCAAGTATGTCCTTATCTTCATTATATGAAGTTGTTTTTAATGTTTGCTTGATTGTTTCCTAGCTCCGAGGCGTTTCACCATTCTGCTGCAAACACGTTCACCACGGAGAAGTCAAGGACCACCAGTCATGTATGACTTCGGTTTTTTCGTCTCCATCATGTCATTTGAGAATCTAACCATCCAGAAGTGGAATCCGAGAAGATTGGTTGAGTGGGCTGATCTGTTTGCATTGGGAAACTGTATCTGATGGCGATGTTTGGCGCCTCCATTATGCACCAACAATATCATTGCAATACAGTCAAACCAATGAACAATAACAATCGATTCATGTTTGCACCTCCAGAATGGGCCCAGACACGATCAACAATTTTTTTGGGCTGTTCAGTGGGTTCAAACTCCTTGAAACATACTAGAGGGCAAGGATAATTGTCATCACTTTTGGTGAATAATCGAGAAAGGCTTGAAACCAACAAGTACGCTGCTCATTTCAAATCCCAAGCTGCCACACGATTTTTGGGAGGGAACAGGTGCAACATATCGCGCAAGCCATTTCAATCTGTTGGATTCATGCACAAACTTGACCGCTGAAGCCGAACTTTAAAATGGCTCCAGTTTGACTAATGAAATATGGTGAAAATCAACCTGGGAACCGGGTTCTCCTGGGAACCGGGTCATTGGATCCTCTGAAATCTGTTCAACTCCATTCTAGGCAGGGTCTGATCTAAAGTCCTCGGGATCCAAGGTTGGATCAGTTTCCGCCAAGATGCCTACGGTGTTCACACTGTCCATCGCTTGCTCAGGCGAACCAAACTCCGCCGCTTCTGCACTGCTTGATGGTGCACGTTTGGCGCCTTGCAGCGATGGAAAGAGGCCCCGTTTACGATAGCCAAGTTGACTTACAATTTGGTTCACAAGGGTTTATAGGAGGATAAAGCATGATAAAACTAATAGGTCAATGACCAAAGTATTGGAAGCGACCTTTTCATCTGCTAAGCGGTGACGTAACAACGCCTAGATGTTCACTTTGAAAGGCCGCGGGGAAAGGTTTCCCAGTGAAAATCCGGACCAAAGATAAGTGGTTGGTGGTGCAATGTCCATCTTGAAAAATATGAGTTCGTCAATGGGAAGGATTATCCCATACATGAAATGGAAAATAAAAGCTCTGTTTGAAACCACCAACCAGATAAGTAAGGGCTTCAAGATTCTTTTGACCAGTATTTGTGAATTGATCAACTAACAATTAGAGCAATTGCTCAGTAGAACGAGGAAACTAAGAACCATCAGTTCAACGTGATTTTGCCATCATTAAAGTATAATTTTTTGTTTCAGAGTAAGTCCTTCAACTAATGCTTCTACATGTTTCTACCCAGTTTCAACAATAACTTATCAAATGATCGGGGCAACTTCGCTGAATGGTATGAGAAAGGAATGGATTCCTGGATGGACATAGCGACCTGAACACATCCACTGGACTAATTGATGTTGACATGGAATACAGAAGGGCAATTTGGAATCAACTGGTGGATAACTTTCTGAATTCGTCGAATCTCAGAGTGGAATATGATTACCAGCAGCCAGTGACAAATCCCAATGGTGAATATGGATGAACATGTTTTGTGTCACATTGTTTCATTTCGTCCAACCTGATTGTCTTGAGGTTTAAATGAGCCATATGTGTTTTTTATTGTCACAAACTTACTGGTGCGTTTTACGTAGGGTTGCTGGATGGGTTGCTGGGGGTTTCTGGGATGATTCTTGATAGTGATTTATAGTGATTGATAGTGGTTGATAGTGATGACTGGGTTCGTTCCCGAAAATTCCCGTGGTGTAAAACGCACGCACCAGTAAGTTTACATTGTTCCATTAATTACTTTACTTCATGTGATCCCCACCATGACATTTATACGTTTTGTTACGGGGAAATCTTCTGGCATTCTATCTGACATATCTTCTGGCATTTTATCTGGCATAGCTTCTGGCATTCTATCTGGCATATCTTCTGCCATTCTACCTGGCATATCTTCTGGCACTCTATCTGGCATATCTTCTGGCATATCTTCTGACATTCTATCTGGCAAATCTTCTGGCGTTCTATCTGGCAAACATTCTGGCACTTTATCTGGCATACCTTCTGGCATTCTATCTGACATTCTATCTGGCATACCTTCTGGCATTCTATCTGGCATATCTTCTTTCATTTTATCTGGCATAGCTTCTGGCATTCTATCTGGCATATCTTCTGCCATTCTACCTGGCATATCTTCTGGCACTCTATCTGGCATATCTTCTGGCATATCTTCTGACATTCTATCTGGCGAATCTTCTGGCGTTCTATCTGGCAAACATTCAGCACTTTATCTGGCATACCTTCTGGCATTCTTTCTGACATTTTATCTGGCACTACCTCTGGCATTCTATCTGGCATATCTTCTGGCATTCTATCTGGCAAACATTCTGGCACTTTATCTGGCATATCTTCTGGCATTCTTTCTGACATTCTATCTGGCGTTCTATCTGGCATATCTTCTGGCATTCTATCTGGCCGTTGAGGGCCAGCGGTGCTCACTGAGCTCGGAGGGTCCCAGGTTGAGGTCCAGCGGTGCTCACTGAGCTCGGAGGGTCCCAGGTTGAGGTCCAGCGGTGCTCACTGAGCTCGGAGGTCCCAGGTTGAGGTCCAGCGGTGCTCACTGAGCTCGGAAGGTCCCAGGTTGAGGTCCAGCGGTGCCCAGTGCGCTCAGACCCTTGCAGTTGAGGTCCAGCAGTGCCCACTGCGTGCGGAAGTTGGCGAAGAGCTTGGCGAAGAGTTGGCAAGGCGGAAGTGAACATGGAAGCGGAGGCAGAGGTGGTGGAGGAGAAGGAGGAGGAGGAGAAGGAGAAGGAGAAGAACAACTCTGATAAAATCTAACAACCCTCACCTGGCAGGTGCGGAAAAATGTTGATTTACAGTGGATTTAGCCATTAAAAATGGTTATGTTCCATCGTTTTTTGTATGTTTACCAGTAAGAAACCGATGGGGGTATCCCCAGCCCATGGATGCCAAGGCCACAACTCCGACAGATGGCGTTGTTTTTAATGGCACGGCGGGACCCAATCATTCATCAACCAACCATCGATCCTCTGTTTAGGTCGTTTGAACTTACGAAAAAAAAACAATAAACACTGCTAACATGCCCATCAAACAACTGATAAACCACCATAGTTGATGGTAAAAAACCAGTTTATTAGCAACCTTAACATCCGGCCATTAAAAGCTGTTAACTCCATCATTCAGCTATATATTCAAGGGACTGAGACCCCTTGAAAGAGCATCCAGGGCAACTGAGCATACAGCTGCCAAGTTTATGTTCTTGGCCGCCAGACCACAGTGTCATCAGAAGAGCTCCCAAGGCTCGTGAGAGCCTTTTTTTTGTCACTGCCATCTCGCCACTCAGCCGCTGCAAGAACTCAATCGCCAAACCAATGAGTTCTTTCATGGCATTGAAGATATGCCCCTCAAGTCTCTGAATCGCCAGTTCGAGCAATCCCTTATCATCTCCAACAATTGCCATTAGGCGTCGGGACAGTATGCGTAATTGGAGCGAGAATATGCAGCGGGAAAGAGGCTGTTCAGTTTCTCCAGCGGCTGGGATGATCATTCTCGCCCGACTCTTGACAGGCTTCAAATCCATATTAAATAAATGGTGGTTAAATAATGTCAAATCATCTTGAATCACAATGCCATCAAGATTAATCAACATTAATTATAGTCTGTTCGAACCATGTCAAACCTGCCCAAATGAAAACAAATACAGTGTTTGATTTGACACATATTGATACACATGGGTTATGTGTCACACCATATTCTAATACAGTAATACCCATGTGAGCAGTGTTCACAGGGATTCCACTCATGGAGAGTGAACATATTCACATGCTTTCACTATATCTTGGTCATATAGCAACGTTAGTATACTCCAAACTGATTATCAACCAAGACGGGTTGTGAACATTGCTCATATACTTACAGTCTTGTTGGCTATTACAGTATATATATGCCATTATATTTCCATACATGTCCATGACATTCCCATGAAATCAAATTACATTTTGTGGAACCATCTCTCAAAACTTCTGTCAGTTGAGTTTTTCTTGGGGATTCAAATCTATAAATCTCACCATTCGTGTAATTTTCATGGGGATTCGAACCAAACGACATCCAATCTTTTGGGATCCAAATGGCTCACCAAATCGAAGCTTGGCCGGGGATGATTTCTCTGTCAGTCCCACGATTCCAAGCTGTTAGAACAGGCTTCGGTCGCAACATATAATCTACCCAGATGGTTTACCTATTAAAAATGGTGATTTTCCATGGCTATGTTAGTCATAACCAGATGGTATTTCCATGCAATCAGTAGAAATCTGGTTGGTGGTAAAACAAGCCCTCTGAAAAATCATGGACAACGAAAGTCAGTTGGGATTATGACATTCCCAAGCCATGATGGAAAAATATAAAAATAATCCAGCCATGTTCCAGTCAGCACCAACTGCAGTCATTCTCTAGGAGATCCACGCTAGGATAGATTGAATCATAATCTCCAGATAGATATTTCAAGATTTAACTACCTATCTATCTGGAGATTATGATCTGGAGATATGATTGAATATAGATTTTCTCCTATCATCATTTCGCTAATGATAATCTACCCAGATACATTGGATCATTCTCCGACCCGTTTTTTGAAAACGCCCTGACCAAAACCGCGAGCCACCAAAACTTCGCCGCTCAGGCACGTAGCAGCAAGGTCATCATGGTGCGGTCGGACAAGGTGTCCCGGATGGAGACTTGGAACTCACCCACCTCGCGGCTCGGTGCGGAATCGTGTTTTGAATGTATTGAAACATGGCAAGGTTTCACTCTGGTAGTGGATTAATAGTGGGTTAATAGTGGGATAATGAGATATATCCTCTGGTAAACTAACTGAGCTATTGACCATGGCCAGTTAGTTCGTTGATTTAGCCCTCAAAAATACTGGATTTCCACAGTTATGTAAACGTTTACCAGATGGTACATGATGATTTCAAGGGACTGAATGGTGACTTGATGATGACTTCATGATGACTTATGAGAATTGAAGGGTGATTTGAGGCTGATTTGATGGAGAATTTGATGGTGATTTGATGGGGATTGTATGGTGATTTCATGGGAAAAATGATGCATTGGGGATTGTTTCTGGGTGATTTTTGTCAGGGATTTGATGGTGATTTTTCATGGGATTTTCTGGTTGGTGGTTGACAAAAAACCCTCTGAAAAATGATGGAGTTCGTCAGTTGGGATGATGGCATTCCCAATATATGGAAAAAATGAAAAATGTTCCAAGGCACCAACCAGATACTTCTGGATATGTTCGGAATATCTATGGACATGACAAAAAATATCTATGGATATAGTGACAATATCTATGGGTATGAGGATTTCAATGATGAGTATGATGAGAATATTTATGAAAAATGGATATGATGGGGATATCTATGTAATTCCCGTATATGATGGGGAAATCTATGGACATACGGACATACTGTAATGAGAGTTTATAATAGGAAAAGTGACAGGAAACCATGGTTTTACCATTCTAATATCTGCCTGTTGTCATGTTCCCTTCACCTCTGGGCACCTTGAGCTGGGGCTTTTGGTGACCAATTTCAATGCTGTCTGCTGTCACATTAAAGGGTCTGTGCCTACTATTCCATGATTTTGTCAAGCGACATGGGCATGGTATCAATATTCGGGCTGAAAGACTGGATGAAAGTTGGATGGTGCCAAAAAGTACAAGCCAATCTGTCAGTTGCGGGGTCAAAAGTTGAGTTTTGTTTGGGTCAAATTAGATCCAAAGATGCAAACATTCTACTAACACTGACCTGGTTTTCAAAGACTAACGAATCTTCACCCAGACACATATCTTGTTGGTTGACAGCTCATTTGGAATGTTCCCGCACCAGTTTATGGTTTGATGCTAATTTTTGATGGGGCAAGCACCATTTTCCCTGTTTCACCGTTTCACCAACCCTTTCTTGATTTAATAATCTTAACTCTCAGCTTTTCCTGCATAAACTACTTTTCCTTGTCAAAATACCTATGGTTTTGCTGTTCGAACTATTTTGAAATCCATAAAACAGCCAGCTATGTTCAGCCACAGAATCAATAAAAAAATCATTAAAAAAAACATCTATTTTGATCCATAAAACAGCTATTTTTCTTGCTGAAACCACCACTTTCTGTCCAAAAAATCCTCAGGGCTCAGATCGTCGACCTGAGTGGGTCGGCCGCTGAAGGTCATCGTTTCAGGGTCGAAGGCCAGCCAAGATGGCAACGCTTCGCCTCGGCGATGGGGTGAAGGGATCAAAAATGGTGATTTCGTGGGAATTGATGGCAATTTAATGGGGATTAATGGTGATTTAACGGGAATTAATGGTGATTTAATGGGAATTAATGGTGGTTTAGTGGGGATGTGTGGTCTTTTAGTGGTGATTTCACCAGATTTTCATGAGATTCAATGGGGAAATAATGGTGTGTTACCCAACGTTCAACGATGGAAGATCACCTTTTTGTTGATATAGGTTGATCAACGAACTAAATGGCAATGTTCAATAGCTATGTTAGTTCTACAGAAGAAATGTGGTTTCAAATAGATATAAATGAAATATGTGGTTTTTCAAATGTGATATACTTATATATTCATCTATATATGGGGGTTCAATAGATATAGATCAAGTATAGATGAAATAGATGGGACAGATACAGGTTTCAAATCCTTTGTTCCTTGCCAATGATGGAGGTTTCCTGTAGATGTTCCAGTCTCAAATCTTGGTTTTCTGGAATGGGGTGAAGGGACAATTTAGAGCGCCGAGCGCGCATTGTTTGTGGGGGTAAATTTTGCATGCTTTCCTGCAAGTGTTCCCCTAACATCAAATGAAACATGGGCGTGACCAAAAAATTGGAGATATCCCAAAAATGGAAATGAAACTATGAAAAATCATGAAAAGAACAATCCCATCCCCCGTTCATATTGGTCCCAATATGCCAATATGTGTTATATTTCATCCACTACTAAACCATGGTTTCTGGGGGAGCTGTTGAATATGAACAGGGGATGGGATTATAACCATAATCAACCATGAAATATCACCATGGTATAAAAATAAAATGGTTTAATATCACCATTTCATGGATGGGATAATAACCATTAATTCACCATTATCAACCAATATCAAACACTTATTCACCATGAAATATCACCATTTATATCACCAACAAAATCGACGTTTTTCACTATGGATTCTGTGCATCGTTGGGACGGTTTTATGACGACTGTTGCTTAGCGGTAAACGTGTACATGAACATGGTGCGTTTTACGTAGGGCATGGATGGGCTGCTGGGGGTTGCTGGGATGATTACTAGTGGTTATTATATGTTATTATAGATCATTCCCGATTTTTTTTTTACTAAGCACCAGTAAGTTTACATAGCCATGGATAGCCATGGGGCCATGGTATATCACCGCTATGGTCACCACGGCGGAGCCAGGAGACCATCCAACGATGCGCGAGGGCGCGCGGCGCCGTTGAGGTGGATCTTGGGCGCCGCTGCAGAGAAGTGGTGCTGCACCAGCACATCCATATCCTTGAGCTCCGGTGGATATCGGGAGATCAGGAGGATAGAATAGCTATATCATGATGATATGATATATAATGCTATATACAGTAATAAGGATATCGCGCTATACAGTTGATTGATGATACGATCAACTTGGTTCAATGATAAAGTCATATGAAGTCATATTGATGTATTACTTGGCACTATTCATGTGTTATTAGTTGATTTGTGTTTTAACTTATCAATTGTTAAAAACAATTTCTAGATGATATTCACATTCTTGATGGTATTCACAATATTATATCGTCATACTATCAATGCGTACAAATCCGGACATTTGCCCGGAGCCTATGCTTTGTTTTCGGGTAAAATGACCTGAGTTTTCAACAGACCCCGAAGTCGTGGAAGGGTTCTTGACGTAAATCTCTTGTTCTGGGATCCCTCCGCATCCCAGGTTGTCTCGGAGAAAGCGGCCCCAACTTTAAGCACATCACTTGTATTTTGGATATGATAAAATATACCCTCTGGTAATTTGTTACATAGCTATTGAAAATGACCGTTTATAGTGGATTTTCCCATTAAAAATGGTGATTTTCCATAGTTACTCTCGTGAAATCTAACCTGGGCCAAAAAAAAAAATATCCCGCTACGTTAGCGTTCGGGATTTCCCGTTGAACAGCGCTAACATAGCAGCTGAAATCTTGCAATCATGGGGTGATTTTGATACTAACCTAACACCTGCCGCGCCTCCATCAGCACAAATTCCCAAAAGTGTCAAGTTAGTGTTCGTGCTGTGTTTGGGAACATGGCGAATACTCCAAAGCTGGAACCACCAAATGGAAGGTGCTATGTTTGACTGGCACAACTGCTTTTGCATGTCTTCTTGGGGCTCACTCTTACTGGACCCAAAAAAGCTTCAAAACGAACAATTTTACATAATAGAGTGAATAAGGAAAAAACTCCTGGTCGATGTTGCCAATCTGGCTCCTTGCTGCCATGATGATTATGATGTGCTATTGGAGGTTTTGGGAACCCTGGGCAAATGCTATGTTAGCAATCCTGTTGCCAAAACTTTGGTTTAGATTGAAAATCATGACTGGCACAACTGTTTTTGCATGTCTTCCTGGGGCTCACCCTTACTGGACCCAAAACAGCTTCAAAACGAACAATTTTACATAATAGATTGAATAAGGAGAAAACTCCTGGTCGATGTTGCCAATCTGGCTCCTTGCTGCCATGATGATTATGATGTACTATTGGAAGTTTTGGGAACCCTGGGCAAATGCTATGTTAGCAATCCTGTTGCCAAAATTCTGGTTTGGATTGAAAATCATGACTGGCACAACTGTTTTTGCATGTCTTCCTGGGGCTCACCCTTACTGGACCCAAAAAAGCTTCAAAACGAACAGTTTTACATAATAGATTGAATAAGGAAAAGACTCCTGGTCGATGTTGCCAATCTGGCTACTTGCTGCCATGATGATTATAATGTACTATTGGAGGTTTTGGGAACCCTGGGCAAATGCTATGTTAGCAATCCTGTTGCCAAAACTCTGGTTTGGATTGAAAATCATGACTGGCACAACTGTTTTTGCATGCCTTCCTGGGGCTCACCCTTACTGGACCCAAAAAAAGCTTCAAAACGGACAGTTTTACATAATAGATTGAATAAGGAAAAAACTCCTGGTCGATGTTGCCAATCTGGCTCCTTGCTGCCATGGTGATTATGATGTACTATTGGAGGTTTTGGGAACCCTGGGCCAATGCTATGTTAGCAATCCTGTTGCCAAAACTCTGGTTTGGATTTAAAATCATGACTGGCACAACTGTTTTTGCATGTCTTCCTGGGGCTCACCCTTACTGGACCCAAAAAAGTTTCAAAACGAACAGTTTTACATAATAGATTGAATAAGGAAAAAACTCCTTGGTCGATGTTGCCAATCTAGCTCCTTGCTGCCATGATGGTTATGATGTACTATTGGAGGTTTTGGGAACCCTGGGCAAATGCTATGTTAGCACTCCTGTTGCCAAAACTCTGGTTTGGATTGAAAATCATGACTGGCACAACTGTTTTTGCATGTCTTCCTGGTGCTCACCCTTACTGGACCCAAAAAAGCTTCAAAGGATTGAATAAGGGAAAAACTCCTGGTCGATGTTGCCAATCTGGCTCCTTGCTGCCATGATGATTATGATGTACTATTGGAGGTTTTGGGAACCCTGGGCAAATGCTATGTTAGCAATCCTGTTGCCAAAAATCATGACTGGCACAACTGTTTTTGCATGTCTTCTTGGGGCACACCCTTACTGGACCCAAAAAAGCTCCAAAACGAACAGTTTTACATAATAGTTTGAATAAGGAAAAAACTCCTGGTCGATGTTGCCAATCTGGCTACTTGCTGCCATGATGATTGTGATTTACTATTGGAGGTTTTGGGAACCCTGGGCAAATGCTATGTTAGCAATCCTGTTGCCAAAACTCTGGTTTGGATTGAAAATCATGACTGGCACAACTGCTTTTGCATGTCTTCCTGGGGCTCACCCTTACTGGACCCAAAAAAGCTTCAAAACGAACAGTTTTACATAATAGATTGAATAAGGAAAAAACTCCTGGTCGATGTTGCCAATCTGGCTCCTTGCTGCTTACTGCTCCTTGCTGCTCCTTGCTGCTGCTTGCTGCTGCTTACCTGCTGCTGCTCACCTGCTGCTCACCCCGACTCGTTGCATTGGGATCACCACCCCGGGGAGATACACAGGGGAGACAAAAAACTAGCATAGCATTTCTGCCTTCCAGGATTCTAGCTAGGTCAGTCTCTTTCAGGTGCCAGGTTAGCACCCATCGCAGGTTTTTGATCTCCATTTCCTGGGGAATGCACAAATTATTCCCACAACGGCGCCGGATGCTATGTTTATGAGTTGGTGCACAACGGGCCCAAAATCTACCTATCTCCTTTTCCCCAGGCCGCACAACGGTACCGGATGCTATGTTAATGAGTCGGTGCCAGAGCTGATCTATGCTTTGTTAAATTTCATGGGTGTATGTTAGTTTACCAGAGGGTAGCCATTAGAAGAATTTAGAAGAGCTTTATATACGTTTTTTTTCTGGAGAGGGTGGCAGATTAAGATCCTTCTGCAATGATGTTTCGTTTGAAGGAAGAAAATCTAGCATAATAATATATCCATTGGAAGATCTTTATATGTATTGTTTTGAGCGGTGGCATATATATATATATCCTTCTGTAATGATGTAATATGATGGAAGAACTATATATCATAATAATATATCCATTGGAAGATATTTATATGTATTGTTTTGAGGGGTGCCATATATATATATATAACTATATACGTATATATCCTTCTGTAATGATGTAATATGATGGAAGAAAATATATCATACATATATTCATTATACGTATTGTTTGAGGGGGGTGGCATATATATATATTCTGTAATGATGTAACATGACGGAAGAACATATAACAAGTAATATCTCACATTTTGATTCAATATACGCATAGGGTACATCGTGGGAAAAATGCGACATCATGGAACCAATGATAAAAATGATGGAAAAATGGAGGGAATCCCTGTGGATTTGGATGAGAGAACTGTTAACACCGTGGCAAAAATGGGAGATTATGTGAGCATGGGCGAACGTCTGGTTCTGCGGGTATCAATGATTCACCACTATGAACTATGATTTCACGGTGAAATCCCTTTAACAATCACCATTGAAACCCTCATTTTTCATGGTTACCGCCCCAGCTTCCGGTGCTCGGAACACTGGCAGCTGCGGGGGCGCCAGCAACCTCGATTGCGACGTCGTCTTCGTTTTCACCGCCGGCGACACGTGGAGGGCAAGCGAGGTGTTGATGGCGGGTCCCCAAATGCCTACGCCTGAGACGAGGGAGAAGTGACGTGGAACAGTGGAATTCATTAGAACAAACATTGCCAATCTTAGATACCCTGCAAAAAAATAAATTCTTTGCTGGTTAGTAGATATTCCCATTAATACCTAGCAAGACTAAAGGATTATAGTAAAGTATCCATGTAGGATTGACCTAGCAAATCTGCGAATTTTCAGGGAATTTTACCATGCAAAATTTGGATTTAATGGGATTTTCCCACCCACGCGATAGCCAAAGAATTGTATGGAATTGCTATTTTTGTTTCCCAATGCTCAAATTCTGGCGCTAACGAACTGGAAAGATCCACCATTTTTAAAAGGTAAATCCACTATTTCAATGGGCCATTTTCAATAGCTATGTTAGTTTTTTAACAGTTTGCTATTGAAAATGGCCATTGAAATAGTGAGTTTTGCCCATTAAAAATGGTGGATCTTTCCAGTTCGTTATGTAAACGTTTATCAGAGGATAGCATGAATGACACGTCCGAAAAAAATATTCATCTTCATATGAGATGTCAATGTCGAAAAAAGCGCCATAATATGTAGGCTTGAGCTTTGTTTGACAAAGTGACAAAGTCAAAAACTAAACGTTTACCAAAGGGTGTATATATATATATATATCTGGTTGATTGGTATAATCATATACCAAACACCCATTCAACATGGTGACATGGTGATTTTCTTTCCACTTCGTAAAACGTAAACGTTTACACCGGAGGCGATTTTACCATTGCGTCTGACCATTTTTCAAAACACCCACCGATGATCTCGGAGAGGCGATGACATCTGGTTTCGAAAGTATTGACACAACAACATGTATAGTCTTAAAAAAAGACTATAAGATACAATATATATATATATTACACTATAACTATACTATATAATAGATCATGTATACTTAATGTATATATAATATACAAATATATACAGTATGTAATATTGTATAATACATATACATGCATGGAGGATTTTGCGCAGGGTCAACATGGTTCGGAGAAATTTCGCGCAAAAAACACCGTGGCTAATACTGTGGCTATATGCAGTGATTCAGGGCTTGAGGTTTAAGATTCTCGGGTTTTATGATGGTTTATGGTTTTAGGAAGGTTTAGTGATTTCTCTGCGGCCAGCCATCTCGAGAACCGTTGAGTCCCCGGGCAGGAAGAGCAACCACATGACGAGCCACAGGTTCCATTGATTTAGCTACATTGACAATGGCCTCGTTCTTAGGGCTTAAAGATTTTATACCATGGAGCGCATGGAACCATTAAAAATCAAAGCGATTTCGGGTTTATCCAGAAATGGGATCTTTACACATCTGGTTGGTGGTTGAGCCTACCCTCTGAAAAATATGAGTTCGTCAGTTGGCATTATTATTCCCATATATCATGGAAAATCATAAAAAAAAACATGTTCCAAACCACCAATCAGACACATTACTGTGGCAATATCAATGGGGGACATCATTTCTAGAACCATTGGATTGGAGCTTCTTTTTGCGCAAACCCCGTTTATGAAGGTACACAAATTTCTTTCCACATGATGATGACTGTCAGTGTATCAACATCTATCAAAGCAGCACCTTCCCACATGCACCTGGGGATGTCCCATAGAAAACTCCATGTCCTTCACCAAAAGCCAAGGCACTCGCGTGCAGAGTTAATTGCAAGTCCTACCAGCGGGACACATGGCTTCCAGTTAGTTCTCCGATTCTACAGTACGTTCCAAAACCCTCTATACAGATTTCATGCACGCCTGAAAAACATGTAAATTCCAGGGATAAACCACAGCTGGCCAATGTTTGCCAGGGTGGTTTTGTTTGATAAACCATGTAATATATCTGGGTGAATTACAACAACTAACCACCTGAATTAACCTCATTTGGGGAGTAGCATGTATGGTGACTTCCTTAGAATTCAGCCAAACCATGATGGAATGTCCCACGTTAGCCTGCAGTGCTGGCAATGATACCCCAAGTGTGGAAATTGGTGTGTTTGAAAAATGCAACAATTGGTGAAACTACCACTTGCTCATGATAAAATCATCAAAGCACTCCCAATAAAAATTAAAAGCTCTATTCGTGTTGCGCAAAAACATCAATTTCATTGGTGAATTCTCATCAAAACATTCACAAAATCCATCAAAATCCCCATGAATCTCCCGTTCATCTCCCATTCAAACTAGTTTTTTAAAGGTAATCCCTTCCCCCGTACATGTTCAACACCTCCCACTTCAGTGATATGCACATATTTGGGACCATTTCTGTGAAAATTTATATAGGGTGTGTTTCATAAGGGGGATGGGATTATAAGCATAGAAACATCATGAAAAAATATATAGATTATTAAATTAATCATTATTAACATATCTATACATATATCTACCTGTTCACATTGTTATCCCATGTTCGTTCATATTATTATTAAACACCTCCCAGAAATTCCATGCTTTAGATTTACACATTTGGGATCAAATTTAGGAGGCTTCTTTCCGCGCGAAAACAGCGTGATCTTGTTGAAAACCATCTGAATTCTTTGCGCCACTCATTGCGGTGATGTGGAACTCCTCAGGTTCCTGGTTCGTGTCAATGAACCCTGGGCACGGAGGAGGTGCCGGCGGCCGACGGATCTCCTGCCTCAATGTCTGCGTATCCAGTCTTGCACACCATGCTCATACACCACAAGACCCAAGGCCGCAGAGGGTTGCCATATCCGCCAAATAGATTCACTGAGCCTTCGAACACAACAGCCAATGCAGAAAAGGTTGGAGAAGAGTACTGGAACACCGGGAGGTGTTTCATAGGGCTATGGGATCAAATGTCCCAAAAATCATCAAAACATTCAAAAAAAAAACATGAAAGTCAGAAAAAAAACAGCCATTTCTTCAGGGATGCCATTTGTTGAGTCTCAACAGAATCCCAAAAAATCCCCATGTTTTCCACATGTTCCACCCCCGGACTCCGGCATCCTCCAGCACCGGTGGCGTTCCCGAAAAGGCGCCCTTGGAGGGATCGAAGTGCAGCCAGGCCGGCAGCGCTTCCCCCGAGCCCAGCGCGGCGCTCAGGACCAGTGAGGCGCCCGTGGAGACGCCCATGTTGGGGTCGACGATGCCTGGGGCGGAAATGTCGGGGGATCATCTGTTTTCTCAATGGTGTTTATAACCTTTTATAACTTGTTGATACTTCATGATTTTTTGGGGGAAATCCGGGAAAATGAATGATGAAGATCATAAATCATGGTACATGTTTACAAGATTCAATGAGGTTTAAAGACAAAATCTGAGTTTTTACCTTACAAACATGTGGTTTGAATTGGCCTGAGATTTGCAGATGGGATCTCACCATGAAACATGTCTGGGGACCAACTGACCTCTGCGATGCCTGAGATCTTTAGAGAGATCTGGGGGGGTCTTTGGGGGTAATTTCGTGGTAAATGGCAAGTTATGGCAAGTTATTATCCTAATCCCCAAATTGTCATTGCGAAAGGCAGGTGCAAAAGTCTGCCCTTTTCTTGAGCCATGTGCAATCAGTAAGATCCTTGTGCAGGGGCCATGCTATGAACGGTCGTCCAAACTGCATCCCATGTCCTACAGTAGACAGCACTTCTTGATTTGTGCGTGTCATTCTTTGAAAACGGCACCACACTCCCCCAATGTTGCCAGGTGCAACATTTTTCGGTGGCCGTAGCAAAATGCCAGACCAAAGCTTCGTTGGCTGGTCTTAGAAAGAAAAAAGGGGAGCTCTGCTACATGTCCTCCTCCTCGTTCTCGGGAGTCTCAGCAGCGCCCACGTTCTCCTCCTCAGACACCAGGGAGCTTTCAGCCTCTTCCAAGCCCTCCGGGGGAGGATTCAATCGCCGTTCGGCCTGGTATGGAGTGCCCAGGGCCTTGGCGACCAAGGTAGGCCGGTTAGCCCATGCTCCAGCCACGGACCCCCGCGGGGTAATCAGCCCCGGGTCCCCTCGTGTGGCCCACTCCCCCGGGATCACCGTAGAGCTCGACGATGCCAAGCCACCTGGGTTCTGCTCTGGAGGTCGCATTGCCACCCTCAAAGAAGCCAGCAGCGGGTTTTCACCAGGTCGATCTCCAGCTCCAGTTGGGATGACCCCCATAGGTCCTGCTCCCATCGACATAGATCCGGCCGAAGTCATCCGGCCTTCCTCTCGAGCATCGATCGGCCCACCAATGCCCATAGCAGCTCTTCCACGAGGTCCAGGTCCAGGTCGGCCACGAGGACGGTCTCCTTCAGCTTCTGCAGGCGCCTGATACCGGCCATACTTATGAGTTGGCCTGCAGTACCCCTCAGCCATCGGCTTCGGTGCAGCTCCAGCCCCGGGCGGTGGATCGGCACTCGACAGGCCACCCTGCCCTGCACTGCTAGGAGGCGGACCAGTTGGAAGCCATCCCGCCATCCCATGAGGTGGTGGAGCCGCTGCCGGTGGTCCTGGCATTGCATGGTGTACTGGAACTGCTGGTGGTTTGGCCATACGGTTCATCCAACCCTGCATATTCTGTCGCTGGAACCAAGCCTGAGGTGGTGGTTTTCTTCCAGGTTGGACCATCCCGTGCTCAAACGGAACCCCTGGGTCAGCCTCCTCTTCTTCGGTGCTTTCTCTGGCCCCAGGTGGTGGGTAAGCACTTGACATGCCACCCTGCTTCACCATCGGTGGTAGGTCCTCATCGCTCCAGGTCACCACATCAGGTCGGATCCTGGGCAACCCTGAGCTGTTGGCCCCACTCTGGTTGCCCTCCTTGATCCTGAAGAAGGTGAAGCCCTTCCACTGTCCAACCCCTGGCACAGGCTGGCTTCCAAAGCCCCAGTGGTCGCAGTGCACCTGCCGGGTCCAGGGTCGACCACCGGTGCAATGCCACACCACAGTCGTCCTTTCCGGCTCCAAGTCCTCGCACCTCACAGGGGTGCTTGTGTGCACCGGGTGGTACAGCCTGGATCGGAGTCCACCGTGGACCCTGACCCACCACCCACCAGTCAAGCTGCGCCAGCGGTCACTGCTTCCCGTCGGCAAGCTCTGGAACTCTGCGTCATCCCATGGACCGCTCCACGATCCAGCAGCCATGGCTCCACGCACAGCACAAAGGCGAGGCACGATTGGGGAGCCTGTGAGGCTACAGTCGGAAGTAGGTTCAGTAGGGTTAGCAGGGCCTGGTTCGTTTTCCCTAGGCCTCTTTTCATGTTCTTGTGCTGGTCTTGATTTGGTTTTTTCTTCAACTGGTTTAGCCATAGATGCCAGCCCTTCATGACAACACATCCACGCCGTGAGAGCCGACAGGCTAACAGCTCCAGCAGTTTTCACCAACTGGTTAGCTCCGTTTTGGAGCACCAATCCTCCAAGAGCAACTACCGCCTCAGCCAGGCGACAAAGCCGTGATGTTTCATCCGGCATGGAAAACTTGGTCAAACCTAAGGTCCTACGGAACGACTCCCAGCTAGTCAGCAGCACCACAGGCTTCGTCAACAGGTCGGCCGCCAGCTCTGCTCCAGGGACATGCTCCACATGCCACTCACGAGAAGCCAATCGCTCTCGCAGGACGAAGCTTCTAAGCCTCAGGTGGCGTGTGCGCCAAGGACCATCAGGCGCCAACAACAATTGGATCCCGGACAGGTTGTCGCCTCGGATCTCAAACTGGCCATCGTCGATCATGGCGTTGTGCTCCAGGATGTTCAGGATCACCTGAAGCGACTCGCCCATCGTCAGCGCATCCACATATCCAATGAGCTCGGCCTCCGTACTGCTCAGAGCAGCAAAGGGTTGCCTTTTGCTCTCCCATTGGACCAGAGCGCCACCCCACAATGCCAATATGCCTTGGCAACCACGAAGTCCCTGTGGGGCATGTGAAGCATCCGACAGGAGGGTGAGCTTCATCAGCTCATCTGTTGGCTCCCCCTGATCTGTCAAACAGCTCTTGTAAGTCAAGACAAACTCCCAGGTCGCCTGCAGGTAGCCCAGCAAGTAGCGTCCCAGCTCCTGAACCTTTTTGGGGCACTTGGTCACCCAACCGCTCAAGGTCGATACGGCGAAGGCAAGGTCAGGTCTGGTTCGACCACTCAACCAAAGGAGTTCTCCCAGCAACTGCTGGCACCTGCGAACATCCGCAGGGTCAATGTTATCCTCCACATCCGGAGCCATGTCAATCTTCGGAAGTGGAACTTGGCGACCAGGAACTGGACCATGTCGTTCAAGAAGCTCGCGGGCAAAGTCAGGCTGACCCAAGAGCAAGGAGTCTCCCTGCCATCTGAGCTGCATCCCACAGAACTTCAGCCATTTGACCTCGTTGACCCACTCCACCTCCGAGCACGTCCACTCATCCCGGATTCGGCACAAAGAAGCTTCAACCACATGGCGAGGTCCAGCACAAAGGATGTCATCCACATAGACAATGAGGAAGCCAAGAGGATCCGCATGAGCATCATCGTTGATGACTGCCTCCGGGTAGTTGGTCTTGGAAACCCCCATGATTGACCAGATGTTGGGTTCTGGCGATCTCGCTAAGTGGCACCGGTGAGTTGGAGTCTCCCATCGGAAGGACGACATGCGGCAGTCCCTGAATGATGCCCAATCTGCTGGGGAGGTATCTAAACCATACATGGCCCCGTCACAGATCCAACGTTCCTCCGCAGAGACCAAGCCAGTTGAGGTCAAAAGTCGCGGAGGCTCCACCACCAAAAGCTGCCGTCGGGTCTGTGATCTGGGAGCCAATAGGAATGCCCCTCTCACGTCCGTTGATGCCAAGGACCAAGAAGCCCCTGCTGCCTTCCTCAGGACACACCTCAGAGCCGTAGAGTCAACACCACCCGCATAAAGATCTGCGGCAGCGGCCGGTCCACCACCTCCAGGCCTTTCGGATCCATCCCCATTCGGGTCATTCCCATCCCCGAGGTTCTGCACTGCCGGTGATGCTGCTCCATGAGGTCGATGACAACCATGAACTCCACCATCAGGAAGTTGTGAAGGTTTCACATGCTCAGCAGGATGCACCATGTTGCCGCAGATGACGATTCTCGCCTTCCGCTTTCCCGAGGGTGATTTGATCGTCGGGACAATCTTCGCTGGTGCCACCTCCATCCGGTCGTAGCCAGGCTCATGCACCAACTGATCCACCTTCACCCGGCGAATCGTTCCAGAGCTCACCAAAGCCTCCATCTCGGCCTGCAGCGGCTCCTTCCACAAGTTGATGTCCTTCTTGACTTCGGCCAGCGACACTGCATAGGTTTGTAGCACCGCTCGAGCCTGCTCAGGTTTGTCCAGAGGCTCCAGATCATCCACCATAGCATCCATACCCTGGGAGAGTGCTGCAATCCTGCAATTCGCGGTCTCCTGGTTCAAGGTCGAAGTGCTAACCAGTGCCAACTCCTCCTCCAGGCTCTTCACCTGGCCCTCCAAAAACTGCAGCCATTGGCCATGGATCAAACCGATCTCGGCCCCCACAGCTTCTCTAGAGAGTTCCTGTTCCCAAAGTTTTTTCCATCCCCAATGTTCACGATGAGCACTGTCCACCAAATCCTCAAGGTTGTGGATCTCCACAGACTCCCAAGCCCGTTCGCCTGCAGGACCATGCCCAAATTGAGCATCCATATCGTCGAGGTCCGGCCGCCCATCCAAGCCCGACTGTGAAGACACCCGCAATGATGTAGATCCAGCTCCATGCAAGCCCGATGGTGAAGACACCTGCATTGATGTAGTTCCAGCACCATGCAAGCCCGATGGTGAAGACACCTGCATTGATGTAGTTCCAGCACCATGCAAGCCCGCTGTTGAAGACGCCTGCAAAGCCAGAGATGCTAAGCCCGACTGTGAAGGGGAACTCCATCTCGCAGATTCACCACAAAGGTTGCAGTCTTCGGTATCCGGCTGCAAAAGTCCACAACCATCACATTCTTTCAGTGCCCTTGAAGTTGAGGCTGTTGTGGAAGAAGCTGGCGAATTTGGGGCCCCCATAGCCTTCTTTGAAGCCTTTGAAGTGGGGTTGGACTCCCCCCCTGCCCACATTGTGCGTAGGGCAGGTTCCGCATCCACACTTCCACCTTCGCCCCCATCTTGAAGTTGGTCTCCAGGAGGATCATCAGGAAACTCATCCGGAGAATAGCCCAAGCTGAGCACGTCCTCCCCCAAATCTGCGATTCCAGCCTCCCCCCAAACATCATGGGAGTCATCCAAAGCCAGATCTTCTCGCAGAAGTTGAGGTAGATCATCATGCTGAAGAGGTTGAGGAACCTTCCGGTCTTCCAAATAGGGAGGCTGTTTCCCTGTCACCCTTCTGGTGGAAGCATCATAGAGCTCCATCACCGCCTTCTCTCCTGCCTCTGCCGGGCGCACCACTGCCCGTGCATGTTGGACTTTTCTTCCATCTCGAAGCACCCAGCCATTCGTCATGTTTGGACTTGGCCCCATGAGAACCATTGACTTCAAAGGAGCTGCCAGTGGACCCTGCTTGTGCCAGCGCTTGGTCTTCACCACCACGCGCTCCCCCAAAGGAACCATAGGTTTTGAAGGTACTCCAACCTTCTGCAGCTGCATCCGAAGCCTCTCTTCTCCAGCCCAGCGTGCCACCCCAGGCCAGTCCTGCAACTCCAGCTTCGAGGTCGCCAAGAGCACCCTCAGCCTCCTCTTAATCTGTCCCACCTCAGCCTCGACCCTTCCGTTGGCAGGTCCATCATCGCCACTCGTCATGGTCTGGTAGAGGGAGTGGCTGGAGCACCACCGTTGGAACGGCTTCGACAGGAAGGACTTCTCACGGTCCGTGTGGACCCTCAGGATCGGGACCCCGAGTGCACGGAATCTCCCATACACCCTGCTTGTGGCTTCCACCAGGTGTGCAATGTGCCTGGACTCCAGGACCTCGACCAGCGTGATGTTCTGAAGTCCCACTGGCCCCTTCAAGCCATCAATGTGCTCCATCCATGCCTGATTCAGGCGTTTCACTGCATCGTCATCTACCATCTCCACCTGCTGCTCCTCGTCCACCTCTTCCACAAGCACTCCTTCTTCTGGTTGTGGTTGATGTTGATGAGCATCAGGTTGATTTCCTTCATCAGGTCGTGGTTGAGGTTGAGCCCCATGTTGGTCGCCTGCATGACCATCCAAGCTGTGATCCACGTCCTCCTCGGCCGTCTCTTCCTTCTCCTGCATGTTGACACGGTCCAGCATTGGCAAAGGAACTGTAGCCACCAGGATGTACTTCCCCTTTCGTCGACGACCATCGTCCCTTCCAACCGGATACGGTCCCACCAGGTCCATTGAAAGAACATAGGCTGAGCTGTCGGCATGCGACCTCCGATGTGGGCTGTCCACTCCTGCAAGCTCCATGCACCGACGGCAATCTCGTCGATATGGATGATGATGCGCCTTGACATGCTGCTTCCACTCCTCAACATTCAGCTTGTGGATGCGCTGAGCCAGGCATTGACTTCGTTGATGAAGATAAGCCCTCAGCGCCTCTTTGAGTGCCATCACCAAACCAGGTGCCCAGCTCGCCCAGTCCCTTGAGGCCTCCATGGATTCCTGCAGACCCTTTGGAAGCGGGTCTGTTCGCCGAGATGAATCTCTCAAGCCTTCCAACTGTTCCACTCCAGGCAGGTTCCCAAGGATCGTAGTTGGCTTCCTTCGGGCATGCCCCATCTGGGATTGATCGAAGCTCACCAACTTCAGGCCCCCCAGTCCGACCATCTCCTTCATCTCAGGGAAGTTCCAAAAGGACGGAAGGTTGTGTGCCGCCTCAGCTCCCAAGTAGGCCATAGGATCCTCTGGAGATTCCAATGCAAAAGCCGTGGGAAGCGATTGAAGCTCTGGAACCTGCATGCGCTTCTCCTCAGCCTTGATAAAGAGTCCAATCTGCTTGAAGAGCAGGGCTGTGTCAGAGTTGACCCGGTGAAGGTCCCAGGTTGAAAGACCTTCCAGGGAAAAACGCCATCCATCTCGCCCCCTCAATGGTGGCGGTCCCGGCTGGCGTTGCCTCAGCCTTGAAGTCGTGCGACAAGGTGGGCCACCCAGGATCGCGGCAATCTTTCCAGCACAGGCCAACTCCCAAATGAAGGCCCAAATCGATGCCTCATGTAGATCAACTCCTTGGAGAGTGTCAATGGTGAGGACAACATAGCCCTCCTGTTCAAGCTCAGCCCACTGCTTGGAGTTCCGACCAGAGAACAAGTGCAGGATGACTCCACGAGAGCGCCATAGCCTTCGTCGTCGATGACGGTTCCAAGGCAGGCTGGCAGCATGATCCCGCCATGAATCGCCCTGCCCCTTCATAAACTTCCAGACTGAAGATGGCACCTGTGGAAAGCGATTCGCCCACCAATTGAATTCATCATCTCTGACTTCAACATCGTTCTGCTGCATCTTCTCCAAGTCGGCCAGCAAATCCAGACCCTCAGTTCGAGGCATCACAGGGCAACCACCCCTCAAGCTGCACTTCAATGGCCCCCGTGTTGGATGATGGATCACAATGCTATCTCGGCGCCAGGTGATCCTGTAGTCAGCCGCCACCAGCCATGCCAAAGGGATGATAGGCTCCACCGGCCCCTTACTGAGCAAGGTCTGATGCTTGGGGTGCTTGTAGAGCACTGTTGACCCACAAGCCAGCTCCACCAGATCCGGCTCCTCCTCGGGCTTAGCCTGTCGAAGCCCATGAGTGGCACCTCCATCCAACAAGGCATACTCACCAGGCCCACCAAAGTTCCCTTCTCCCACGGACTTCATCCGCACGGCCTTCAAAGACCTGATGGACTTCAGGAGGCTTGTAGCTTCTCGCATCAGCTCTGCTGCCGCCTCTGTTGAAGGCTCACCCATTGGCTCCGTCGTGGTGGAGTCTCCACCCTGGGTCCCCTCCGAAGCTCCACCAGAGGCTGTGTTGGTCACCTCCTTGGGCTTCAGATCATCTCCATCAACTGTCTTCAACTTCTGAGAGTCCCCGGCGGAGCCTTTCACAGCCGGCTTAGGCGTCGCCTTCACCTTGGAAACCTTCTTGGGTTGTAGGCCATCACCCATCGGACCAGCCGATGGAGTTGAGGTAGAAGTCGAAGTAGATGAGGTTTTGGCAGTGCAGTCCTTTCGAAGATGCGCCGAGCTCCCACAATTGAAGCACCGACCCTTCATGTCAGACGTCTCGTGAGGGAACGTGCACTGTGCCCCACGTTTGCACCCTTCAGGGGTCTTCCAAAACTTGCATGGAGACTTCGAAGTAGTCCCTGTAGGCGCACTCGTCGTCGACGTTGGCACCTCCAACCCAGCCATAGCCTTCAGTGACGTGGCCCCCTGAGCTCCAACCGTCGTGGCCTTCAAGCCAATCCCAAGGCTCAGCTCCTCCGCCTCAGACTGAAGGTACTCAGCGTACTGCTCAATGGATGGGGCCATAGGCCTGATGTCAGCTCCTGCCTCACCGAAGCCACTCGGTATGCCAGCTGCGTGCCACCAAGCCTTCCCAACGCGTCGGCAAAGCGGTGCAATACTCCACCCAAGATGACCGGATCCGGCAGCGCTAGATTCAACTCCAACGACCTGCTCATCAATCTTCTCCACCTTCGAAGTCCACCCAGCAAGTCCGGTGCGCCAGCTGCCACCTTCGGCTCCGTGAGCTGTTTGAGGATGCTCACCCTTTCAGAGCTCCCACCCGGCTGGAAGATAGTCCACAGCCTGTACATGATGCCTGTCACCGTCATAGTCCGGCTGGCAATCAAGTCCTGCTTGATGAGCTCCGGAATGCACTTCAGCAGCATCGGCACCACCCTCTGCTCCAAGCGTAGGTGCGCCTCAGAGCGCTGGATCTCCAAAGGTCGAAGTCGGATCCTTTCCAAGGGAGTCGATGTGAGCCACCGGTCATAGAGGTTTGAGGCTTCCCTCAAGATTTCACTCCACCACCCACGGGCTGATCCAGCAACATCTCCAATCATTGGAGTGACCACCGTGATCCAGTCTCCAAATTGTAAGGCCGACTGCTCTGAACCTGGCTGTGGAAGTAGAGGAAGATCAGAGCCTCTCAGCTGCTCCATAGGCGGTGCAGCTCCTTGTTGTTGATCTGGTCCTCCAAGTCCAGGGGGTCTCACTACCGAGGTAGTTCCTGATGTGCCACCACCTCCAAAAGACGCCATAGGGCCTGAGGCATTCCAATCACCAGTGAATTGACCACCACCGT
>CAMXCT020003336.1:530000-574286 GCA_947184155.2 Cladocopium goreaui
ACATATATGACCTTCACTAAGTTGATGTCAAGCAAAACTTGAGTTAGTCCTCCGGGTTCCATGTGCTCCAAGGTGTAAAGCCATGAGTGACAACCAGTCTACGGGGAATCTAATCTGGCACCAGAAAATGGTCCGTGTGTGAATCCATTTATAATACATAGTTCTAAATATGTCCCATCCAAAAACCGGAGTGGCCCATTGCCAGCTTGGACCCATAGCCATGACAGCATGGGACCGTACGGGACCAAGGCCTGCCTGTTCCTGGTTTTCTTAGATGAGCACCAGCTCCAAGTGTACTGGTAGCAAGCCCACAAGTTCCTGGCATTGAAAAATCTCCATGTCTAATGGAGAACAGATCCATGAATATCCATGAACATTAAATGGATATAAAGGGGGAATCAATTGCCAGGTTGGCTTACCAGGAAAATACTCAGACTTCTGCATGCTGCCTCTACTTCGGACGCTTGCAATATGCCTTTTTTCCTTGACGATGAAGGTGAAGTCTGGGCTGACATTTGGCCCTGAATAAGGCGCCAGAGAACGATGTGTACGTCCCTGGTTGCCCATGCACGTTATCTATGCGTCATTAACTTTGTATTGCCTAGACTGGTCGGTGGTTTCAACCCCACTAGGCCATCTGTTTATCAATTGTGGATCATCAGCCCATGCATTGGACTGGAACATCTGAAGAATAACATCAAAAATCTCCAAAAAAAGAAACATATTGACATATGTATATATTAATACATATCATCACTTCAAAAAATTGAAACCACCGCAGTCAAAGTGTGGGAAACTGATGTATTTCAATTTGTGTCAGAATCTATCATCTTCAAACAACTCCAACATCTCTCGGCTAAACTCTACACATGTTTGAAACTCAACTCTTAGAATTATTCGAAACTAAGTTCCCAGAAAATTCAAAAAGACTCAATAATATATCAATATATATCATATAATCACAGTTTTTATACTTGTTTTTTCCCCGCAACTGCTCGCCGTGTTCAGGTCACTCCAACTTCAATGCCTCCGCCACGGACTCCTCCAACTCCGCCAGCGCCTCGTTCACCGCGGCGCAGCGTTCCAGGCGCCTCTCGTAGCAGCGCAGGCTGCGGCGCAGGCGTCGCTCTTCGGCCTGGAGGCGTTGAAGCTCCAACCTGGAAACTCGAAGCGCAACGAAGCGGGGATTTCAGCATCAAAACTCACAAGGGAAAGGGAACTTTTTACCGTGAAAAAGCCCGGTTCCAGATCCCTGATCCAACCCGGGCCTTTTTACACGAAACCGTAAGAACCCGTGGACACACAGTTTGGGGAAAAAATGAAGGATTTCACCCAAATGAGGAGGAGTTCAGCAGCGAAAATGCCCCGTGTTAGACCCGCAACCACTGGGTTTGGATGGGAATATTATTGAATATGAAAAAAGTCCAAGGGGGTTGGTGGAAAGTGCCCGAAACTTGGGATGGAGATCCTAAAATCCAAAAAATACAAAGGTCAATGGGTCCAGGTAGATCATGTTTTGAGAGAAAATGATTGAAATATGACTGAAACATACTGAAACCACCCACCAGCCACTCAGTTCCCACATCAATCTGTTGGTCGAACATCTCTGGGGTCAATCCGTGGGTCTCACCGAATCCACATTGGGTTTTCGGCTCCACCTCATCTGACGTCACCTTCTGCTTCTCTTGTCTGCATCTCGTGTACTTTGTCGATGCCAGGGTATGGGGAGTTGTATTTCTGCAACTTTCCAAGGTCTGTAAGTCTTTCTTGCACTTCCTCACCAGACATTTCAAATGCTTCTTGGTCGCAGTGAGTTCATGTAAAAGAACATGCGCTCTCTGCACTTGAGAAGACGCTGTTTCCACACGATTTTCGGGTTTGCTAATGGTCCAGTCCGCACAAGAAATGGCAAAGTCAACGTCCCTCAGCTGTGCATCCAGCTGCCGTCTCAACCTCTGATCTTCAGCAGAACATCGGGCCAAGCACTGGGAAACACACTGGTTGGCCTGGGAACATTCCAAGTCAGTCCATTGAATGGTCGAGAAGGCTTTCTGCAACAACTGCTGCGCAGACTCTTCCAGACTCTGGGCTTTCTTGACCCAAAAGTTCCGATCATCAAATGATCGAAGACTGCTCCCATCTGCATCTTCCCGCTCACTGCCATCCTGTTGAGTCAAGGTTACATGGTCCTTCCGCATGGCAGCACGCCTGTCAGAGGCTTCCTGCTGTAACCTTTTCCTTAGGTCGACGATGACCCCCATGAGTGGGTCCACCTCCAAAAGCAAAGAGCCCAGTTCGCGCCGAAGGACCAGAAGGGCTTCTTGCTCAATTTCTAAGGCTTCCACCAAATTGCCCCGAGAAACATGAGGTGATTTGCTGGCCGGGGCCTTGCCAGATTTGCTGCCGGCCTTTTCTGGTTTGCTCTCATCAAACCAATCCAATCTGCCCAACATTTCCAGCCGTTTCTGGCAAACGGCCAAATCAGACCAGCGAGAGTTTCGCTTTTGTTTCACCCTGTGCTTGCAATCTTCAAGATTCACAATGTGGGACTCCAGGGACCGTGTGATCTCAAAAACTTTGCTCACTGAGGAAACATTTGCCTGAATTCGACTCCGAGCAGCCTGGCACTCCTCTCTCAACTTCTGTACATGAGAAGCGGCCAGACTTCTGCTGGGTGTTTCAGGTCTCAAATCCTCCATGGCCATCTTGGCCAAAGCCTTGGCTCTCAACATAGCAGCTGGTGCAGCTGGTGCAGCCGCAGGCAGACCCTGGGCCCCCTGGGCATCGAGGCCGTCCACGCCGTCCACTTCGGCTTCGAGGCTCTCGCCGGGCCCCCCGGTGTCCCCGGGTGGAGATCCATCCGCAGCCTGCTCTGTGGGGAGCTCGGGGAGCTCTGGATCCATGGCGGAGTTGTCAAGCGGGGCATCTTGAGGCGGCAAGTGGCCGAGAAGCCAGATTTTTTCTATCGATTTGAATGTGTTGAACATCCCCGGTGGGGTTATCACAATCCAAGATCCAACTACAAGGTGGAAAGAATGGTATGATTCCGGCTGGTTGATTCACACCTGTCCCGCTGCAGATATACATAAACATTGACCTAGCTCAGTTATGAATCAGCGTGCTTATCTTTTGGGGCCCCACTTTATAGTGACAGCTGAAGCTGGAGGATGGGAAACAAAGTAAATGGCAACTCATTTTCATGACCAAAACCTGCGGTCTTTTTAGTGTTTTTTCTTGGCAAAAATGTTGATCTCGGGCTCAACTGGCCTCCACTATCTGAGCACATCAGGGTTTAGGTCATCATTCTCCGCCAAACGGAAGCACTCGCGCTACAGCCTGAACCCACAGAGACATCTCTCATCGCTTTGGGCTGCACTGCCACATCCTGGAAGTCAAGTTGGGTCAGTATCTCAATCCATCAAACATCCAATCAAACCTGTACTGTAGTATGATCGGATAGGTTCAACATGTTTCAACCAGCCCAACAGAGTAACATCACCGGGGAGAACATCCATCCCAGCGCGTCCTTCGTCTCCTCGTCACGTCGATGCCCCTCCGGAAAAAACGGCGATGGTGCCATCGCTTCCATCCGCACTTCGAGGCTGCGTAGCCTCGAGCAATGTCCAGTCATTGCGTGACCCAAACATGTTGGAGGGAAAAGGGCCCAGGATATCTATGATATCGTTTTAAACAAAAATATATAGTATACCAGTATATCATGTTAATGATATTGTAAAATAGCATACAATTATATCTTAAAAATATCGTAAAAAAATGCCTTTGATATCTTACTGATATCGTAAAACATATGATATCTCAATGATATCGTAAAATAGCATATTATCATCAAAAAATATATAGGATGTCTTAATGATATCTTTGAAGAAAACTAGCATGATATCTTAATGATATATAAGATCTTAATGATATCGTAAAAATATATGGTATATCATCTCCATGATATTGTAAAATAAACAGATTATGATATCGGAATCATCTGGTAAAAAAGGCCTATGATATCTTAATAATATCGTAAAATAATAATTTATGAAATCTTTATTATATCGTAAAAAGGCATGTGATATCTTTATGATATCGACAAAAAAAATGTAGGATATCTCAATGTCATCGGAAATGAAGAAAAACATATGATGTCTTCATGATATCATTTACAGTATATAATAATACAGGATATCTTAATAATATCGTATGATGACGTAAAAAGGCCTATGATATCATCTTAATGATATAGAAAAAAAAAACTATTACGGTTTCTTAATAATATCGAACAAATGCATATGATATTTTGATGATATCGTTTAAAAAACAAAAAATGATATTATATCAATTATATCTTAATGATATCGTAATGATGCATACCATGTCATCCTAAGGATATCGTAAAATAACAAATTATGATATCTCAATGACATCGTAAAAAGGCATGTGATATCTTTATGATATACAAAAATGCATGTGATATCTCAATGAGATCCTAAAAATCTATGTGAATTCTTAATGATATCGTAAAAAAATGCATGTAATATCTTAATGATATTCTAAAAATGCATGTGATTTCTTTCTGATATTGTAAAAATGCACATGATATAAACTCTTAAGGATATCGTAAAATGGCATATGATATTTTGATGATTTCGTTTAAAAAAAAAAACATGTTATTATTTATGATTCCGTAAAAATGCATATGATATCTTAGTGATATCGTCCAAAAAATCCCTTGTGATATCTTCATGATATCTTCAAAATGCATGTGATATCATTTCTGATATCAAAAAAACATATATATAAAATAAAATTAAAAAAATGTCCTAATAAAATCACCAAAAAAACATGTGAGATCTTAGTGAAATTTTGAAATGGCATATGATATCTTGATGATATCGTAAAAAGGCGTTTGATATCTCAACGATATCGTAAAAATGCATATGGTATCATCTTCATGATATCGTAAAACAGCATATTATGATACTTTAATGATATCGTAAAAAGGAATATAATATATTGATGATATCGTAAGTCGTCATATGATATCTCAATGATACTATCTTAATGACATCGTAAAAAGGCATATGATATCTTAATGACTGCGTAAAAATGCATATGATATCTTAATGATATCGTAAAAAGACATGTGATATCTTGATGATATCGTAAAAATGCACATGCTATTTTAATGATATCGAAAAACAAAAAAAAATATGTGATATCTTTCTGATAGCGTAAAAATGCATATGATATCAAAATAATATCATAAATACGTATGTGATTTCTTCATGATATCTTATTGATAACGTTTAAAAAAAATGCGCATAATATTATCTTAATGATATCGTCTAAAGGCATAGGATATTATCTTAATGATATTGTAAAAGGCACATGGTATCACATCTCAATGATATCGTGAAAAAGGCATATGATATCTTAGTGATATGGTAAAGAGGCACATGATCTCTTAATGATATGGTAAGAATGCATATGATATCTTAATGATATCGTTTACAAACATATGATATCTTGATTGTATCGTTAAAATACATATGCTTTCTTAATTGCATTAATGATATCTTAATGATAGGGCAATGATATCTATGATTTCTATGAGATTGGTAGAAATGTGGATCCACACTGCAACATTTCAGGAAAAAAGAAGGTGTCCACTGCAGTAACGGAGAACTGTTTGGATCAGACCAAACCACGTGTGTCTTTCAGAAGCGCGTTACGCACTCAACTGCTCTACGGCTTCACTGCCCACCTATCTTGCAAAGTGGAGACTGTCTCAGCAATCAGCTTGGCAGCCTATCCACGGTCCACCACAACAAAACTTAGGTCAATGGTCTTTGACATTTTTTTTCATCATATCTGATTGATGAAAACTCTCAAAAATCTAGGAATCTAGGGCTATCTAGGGCTATCTAGGGCTATCTAGGGCTCCCAGGCTCCAAAACAATACACAGTTTGGATCTTGATAGCACACCAAGCCAAATTCTCTGCGCACCTCAGAGATTTCAGCTGTTGGTTTCGGAACCCGCAGTCCTTGCTCCAAAAGCGCCTGCACAGGAACAAACAAGGCTATAAAATACTATAAAACCCCACTTTCCTCACCTATAACAGGCTGGGATACTATGAATAACAAGAGTTCAGCTGATTTGTTATGTGCGCAAATGCCCTCAAATGCTTCCAATAAACCCAACAAGAAATCATCCCAACTTGACCAGAAATGGTACGAATCTTCCCCAATCGGAAGTTTCTTATTGAATTTTTCAAACATTCCAGACCTCAAAGTTCGCCAGCCGATTCTCAATGGTTGGCAACAGCGCTTTCGCAGTTCTCTCCGCCACTTCCTGGCTCTGTACCATCAAGCAGCATGTGGGACCCAACAATGGGCCATTGTTGGGTCCTGTACATGGCCTACTCTCATGTCATGAAAATGGCTATGTTTCATGGGGAATTTGATGATTAATCAATGGATTTAGATGCTGCAAAAATGGACAAAACCCATCGTGAAGTTTCAAGGTTCTCGTGATCTTGGCTTGCCAGGGTCAAAACTCCCGTTTTGTTCTTTCACGTTGCCAACGTGATCCCAACACACAGACCCCCTCTGGGCCCTGCTAGAGGAACAGTCCTGTACCGAGCTGGACCTGAACGAGTGAGAGCGAGGGATGGGATCTATCATGATCTAATTGAGAAACGGTTGAATTTTGGATCCAAAAATGGATGTTCATGGTCAAAATTGGACCAAAAAACAATAAAATGCATTTCCCTGCGGAATCATCACAACCAGGAAAACAGATGTGAATCGCCTCACAAATCAACTCAGCCCACTGCGGTTCCAGCTGCGCGCCGTGGGTCACAGAGTTCTGCAAGAAAAGATTGAATAGGAGGCCAACAGCGAATGGTGAAATGAACCATGTCTCCATGTCTGATTTTGGGGCCAAAACCCAATGGTTCATCAATTTTCCCCTAATGGTCATGTTAGGGGTGACCCCATGTAGCCTCTTCATGATATGTACATGGCAAGACGCACCTCTGGCCGGCCCGGAGTTGGAGACCTGAATCAAAGCCCCGCGGAAAAGACATACAAGACCTCTCTTAAGACCCCACATACCCAGGAGCGAAATAAGGTTTTATCGAGGGAATGAAATCAGTTAAGACCACGGGATGATTTTCAATATTATGTTTTACACCGAAAAAATGCCCAGAAATCGCCCCCCACAATTCCAAATCGGCCAAGCATGCGGCACTGGGCGCAGGCCACTTGGAGCAACAAAGGTCATGTTCTCAGGGACCTTGGACAAAGTTTTTGATGGGGGACCCCAAAATCATACAAAGTTGATAATTTTTTATAGGCAAACCAATCGATTTGGCCGCAGTTTTGGGAAACGCCCATACTTGAAATTCCCAGCTGTGGCATTTCAATGCTCTCGACAATCAAACAAGCATCACATTTGTCTAGGCCGACTGCCCAGGGGCTCGGCATGCGCGTATTTACAATCGGGTATTTTGCATCGAAACTGTATAACGTGGTATGCATGGATGGCAAATGGTCTTCGCAAAGTGCAAGGCTGGTGTCATGAAGTCATGCGCAACGTGGTTTCATCATCTTGACAGCCGATATCCTCCATAGTTTTCGAGCAACGGCCAAGTGGGTTATACCAGCAAAATGGCATTCACAACCTATTTGTAATAGTCACTCTATGCGTCATACAACATCATGCAATTTGGCACTCCTTCCTTGCAGTTGTCACGAGGTCCCAGCTACAAACTGGATCTTGTTTTTGAGGTACCATCCCCTCATAGGGCATGAACCATGAACCTTTTTGAAGCATGGGGTGCATCTCACAGACTCAGCACAGCAATTGGAAATTTATCGTTCCTCCGTGTGCTGGGCCAGGTGGCGGCCAGGTGCGATTCACAGCTGACTTTCTCAGCCACCAGGAACTCTCGTATAGTCCTCCGGCTTTGCCGGTTTTGCAAGATTAAATCCATTGATAATATTGTAAAAAAATTCAAATATCTTGCAACTTGCCAAACATTGTGCAACGTCAAAACATCTTTGGAACCGGCCAGTTACAACTTACAAGAGAAAGTTCGGAGCATAGCATCAAGAGCGGGTTGAAAGGTATTTGATAAAGTTCAGAGCGTAGCATCAGGAGCGTACCGCAAGTTACAATAGGAAATTCAAAGCGGATGAGTAAGAGCGTGTTACAAGTTTTCCACCCCCTCCCCCCCAACCTCACCTCCCCCCCACCCCCCCGCCACCCCAACACGGTCAACATAATTTCCTTCACTTATGTTTGGATATTTTCTGTTGTGTTTTTCTTTCAGTATCACATTTGTTCTGACCCGAATTACGTTATGAAAATTGTGCGCATTATTTGGTGTTGTCTTGGTGCTACTGTGGATTTGGTTGTTGTATCTATTCAATGATGGCTTTAGCAGCCTTTAGCACTTCCACCCATGTTTTGGTTTTGTAATGCCTCAATCTGTCCCCAATCATTCTTTTGACCGTGTGTATGACCCTTTCTGCCTGATTTGCATGCGTCTTTGCTATTACGTGTGTTATACCTTCCTCCCTAAAAAATGTTTGCAGTTTCTTGCTGTTCAACGGTCCTTCGTCGTCGGTGTAAATCGACAAAAGCTGACCTAATACCTTGAAACACTCCATGACTGCTTTATAAACGTCATCACCATCTTTATTCTCAATAGGGACAATGTGACATGTTTTGCTGAAAATATCTATGCATCTGAAACCATATCTTAGTTGACTTTTGATTTCAGAACCTACGTCTCGCAGCAAACTGGTGACATCCATCAAGTCAAATTCATACTTCGGGAACGGTGCAGTGTAGCAATTGTAGTTCTTGTAATTTCGTGTTTGCTTGTTCGGTTGCGCCCTCATCCATGTAGATACCATATCCAAAGTTATGCCTAGATCGACTCTTCTAACCTTTTCGTACAAGTCTCTCACCGAACCGAAGCCCTCCTCCACGTCGTAATATATTTTTTTGCAAGCGGGAGCGGACTTTTCTCGAGCACTAAAAGCCTGACGAAATGGTCATGCAATTCACATGCCACTGAGGTGAAAAACTTGTTACACTTCTCATCAAGATTTGTGCTGTGTCATCCATGAGTGCTGCCACCAATTGTACGCACTCCTCCTCAGCATCAGGACGTTTTAACTCGTGTTGCTGTTTCCTTCTCTTCCAACAAAATTCCAGCACTCATCGCTGGACTTCCACTTCCAGAAAATTTTGGTTTCAACGCTCACGGTTTCTGAGTTTTGCTTCAAATTTGCCATAGAGTAGGGATGCCTGCAATCTGTTTGCCCTTGCATGTTCTGCCAGTCGTAGGAAAAGGTCTGCTGATTCTTCTTTGTACTCATTCACCAGACTTTCATCAATTCCACCACGCACTGCAGTTAGCATGGCCAGAATGAGAGATTGCATCTGTGCCGCATCTCTCCAATCTCCACGCTGAATTGCAAAGGCATGTTGCTCCTTCACATCCTCTATCAACTGCGTCATAGGTGGAAGTTGTTGCTCTCCACCTTCATCCATTTCATCGTCGTCTGAAGTCTCTGATTCACATTGGAATCTGCACCATGAGAAATTGGCATGTCAGTTGTTTCTGCATGTTCAGCTCTGGCACGTTGTCTGACCAAACGCAATCATGCATTGCCAAACTTGTAAACTGGTCAGTTGTAAGGCCAAAGCCAAAACGCAAAAATCCACCGCTCTCAACCAAACCATAATGCAAACCACAAATATAGTCATGCAGCATTGAGTGTTCATTGCTCTGTTCCACCAAGCGTCCATCATGCATCATCAATCGATTGTGCAGTTCATTGATCCTTGTTTCCTGCTGGGCAATGTACCCATCTTCATCTGCCACTTGATTCCAGCAATGGAAGAAATCTTGTTGCATCTGTTTCACAACTGCCTCTTGCTCACTCAAACGCTTGTTGAATCTCTTCCAAACAAAGTAAAATGCCACCGCAAGAATCACCACAAAAAAGCACAACAAGCAAATTGCAAGCCAAAGACCAGAACTGTTACTGTCACGCTCAACCGCCTTGATGTCCTTTGGACACATGTTCACAACCTTTGCTTCCGCCGCCAAAGACTCAAGGCTTTGTACTCCAAGAATCAAAGTGATCGTGTTGATGGCTTTGCCAAGTTTGCTCAAAGCCTTTCGAGCCACAACAGGCGTATGCGCCCTACCCCCTGCTTGGAGATCAGTTGACGTGCTGCAGAGTTGTCTGTAATGATGGTGCTCGGTTTGAACCTGTAGGAGAAATTCCAAACAATTCTTCATCAAATGTCTCAGAAATCATACTGTGGAGTTCAGATTCTGAGCTGAGTGAAATGATATGCTGGGACCTGCTGCTTGCAAAAACAAAGCGCCCGTTGACAAACAACACTGAGCAACTTGTGCTTCTTCGACTTGATTTGTTTCCACACCAATCTGCGTCAGTGAATCCTTCAAGTAACCAAAAAGCCTCGGTGCCTTTCCTCCACTTTCCTGCTCCATGCTCAGGCCAGTCAAGTTTGATCCCCTCCTGAGCTTTTGGGGTATCCAATCAACTTGCGCAAACGCTGAACTGAACACAAAGTTGGAGCAGCCATGAAAGAGGACAATTCCTTGACGCTGCACATGATGTCTACCCTGTCACGTGACAAGTACAGAAGAAGACCAATGATGCTTCTGTAGTTATTTTTATTTTTTTCCTCGAGTATGGCCGATGTCGCACTGTGGCTCGGTCCTTACATGAGCATAAGCAGTAAAACATCAATTTGTACAAGGACCAAAAGGGTCCGGTAATGCAGGCAAATCACAACAAACCAAAACAACCCACAAACCAGCCAGACGACCCGCAAATCCCCCAGCCAGACTTGCGTTTCGTCAAGAGAAACAACAAACCAGACACACAAAAGGGGCCGGAGCCCAAACAAAAACACCCACCAAGATTTGCCAAAGGACACAGTGGTTTGACCACTGCATCACTCTCAAAAACATGCGAAAATGAATTAAGAACCACGACATTCAAGAAGACATGAAGGCCTAAACAGTTTGCCTGTCTACTTTGGCATAGATGTGCCGAAGCTGTACATGAGCACGGGGCTACGACTATGCCTCTCTCAGCGTCCTCTCAGATCAGCTTGTCCAGAAGGCCTCCATGGACAGAATCACTATCATATATTCTCCGTGAGCAAGAATGTCGTGGTGGTCACTGTGCCAGGTACCCCCCAGTAGGGGAGGCGGACGGCAGTGGCGCACAGGAAGCTTCGCAAGCCAGTGAAAAACTTCCATACAGCCATCGCAAATCATGTAGTGCAGGGCCCCTAATTTCATAGGGGAGAAATGTAAACCTGCAAAGTGATTGAGCTCCGCCAGTGATACTCCTCAGCTATAGGCAACGCTCGCAAAGATGAAAAGCATGCAAAAATATCTTCAGTCGTGCAGATAGCATGAAGCCAGACAATGCGATGACTCCACGCTTGGACAGCAAAAGAAAGCCGAAGATTGATATGACTGCAAACAACAGTTTCGCCATACCAACTTTACATTCGGCAACGTAGCTCTAGTTATTGCAGGTTCGCTAAACGTGCCAACCGCAGAACTGTTCAAGACATTTCAGGGTGTCATCGTCCCTGAAAGACCTGCAGTGCATTGCAGTATGCAAAGTGGACGAATGTAGTGCATCCAAACCCGTACCACTACTCACCCACAGAGCAGGCAGGCTGCAGAGTCACCAAGTCCCGTCCACCAACTGACGAACCATGTAGGCAGACTTGTGCTGCTCGCGGGCGCCCCAGGCTGTCCTCCAGGGAGCACCACTGGATTGCTCCAGTGAGACTCACTGCAGCGCAGCCTGGTCCAATGGCTTCGGCCGGCTACCTACCGCCCCTCTCAGATAGACACAACCAACCACGCAGAGCCGACACCCAGTACAAACTCAGATGAGACAAACGAATTCAGGTAGAAACCTCCCCCGGAGGAGGGCAAAGCAAAGGAAGAGGGGCATAGGGGGCGCCAAAAGAGTCCAGTCCTTAGTCACCTTAGTTTTTTTCCGGACGGCGCCAATTGGCTTCGCCTGGTTGCGAAAATCCAACAGGACCTAATTACAACCACTAGTCGCGCTCCTAACGTCGCAAGGGGTCGGCTTAACTCCGCGTCGAGCGTTTAACAAGTTAAAACCCAAAAACACGACGGCTGTCACTGCAAAACTCAATTCCCTTTTCCACACAGGAAACACAAAGCAAGAAAGCTGTCTATCCAGCTATGTCGTGCACATGCAGCATGCATGTTTGAACTTCTCTTGTTCTGGCTGGTCTGCTCTGTTGTAAAAAGGCAGCGGCGGCATGCAAAAATAACTTCAGAATAAAACGGTCTCCACAAACTTCTTCTCACTCAAAGGCAGTGAATTCGACCTGTTCGAATTCACCATGTTGTTCCACAAACATCTTTGTTCATTCGCATCTTCTCGTCAAATTCCAAAAACATCGAAAACGTTGTCAAAAACATTTGGCAACTTCCAGAAACGAAAATGCAGTCCAGTTGAGAAAACATTCTGTTGAGATTGTTGAAAAAAACATCATGCACACGGAGTTGATAAACGACGTCAAACTTCACCTCAAAACGTTCGCACCAAAAACTCATTCCAAATTCATTTGCTGTCCAGATTGCATCAAGTGCAAATGAATTTCACAGAAAACGAAGTTCTTCTCCAAAAAGTTGATGTCAAACATCATCATCCAAAAACAACCAAATCTCCATGCTTCTGTATTCAAATTCAGATGTCTCCACATCGTTCTGCATCATTTCCAGAGTTCCATTCAACCGTATTGTCAAAAACATCAAAGCATAGCCACCATGCCCGTTACATGCAGGAAACGTAGCACATGCCCACTGTATGCACGGGAGTGTATATTTCCATACCCCCTTTTGCTGCGTTTCCCATCCATCCAAATCCAGCTAAATTCAGTCGAAGTCAAAAGGCTCACATGCTGTCCATATGTATAAAATTGCTGTCATCTGTTCAACCTCCCAGTGAGGACTTGCACACGAAGTCGCATCTTCACACCAGTTGCAGATGTATTGCAAAAATACCTGTGTACTCGAATTAATCCTGTGTTTATATCCATTGACCGTGTCCACATTCTCATTGATGTAGAAAGAAAACGAAAAGGTTGTGCAAGAATGCCACATTGAAATTGCTTCACAACGAATTCCCTGCAGTCCAGCTCATCACCAAGGAAGCCCAAAGATTCTGCAGAGAGCATTCATCGCAACAAATTCCAGGCACATTGCACATGCAAAAATCGCCACTTCCAGCTCCATGTTGTCCGCATTCATCCCCATCAGCGCCATGCAAATTCACGCTGGTAGACATAGCCTGCATTGAGAAATGCGTCCACCCTGCAGTGAATTAAGAAGGCACAAAAATCCGGACCTTGTGTCCTTGGCGTTGGGGTCAGTTTCTTGCGGAACTGGCCAATCATCTTCTTTGCGTAGCGGCACTCCTCCATGCTTTGGTTGAAGACCCTCACAACAAAGTCATGGTAGGTGATGGGCTTTTCAGCAAAACGGCCCATCTTGAGAAGCGTGCATGACCAGTGATATGTATCCTTGATCCATGCAGGCTGTGGCACATTGAAATCGACCTCTTCATAGTCGATTGTGGCATCCTTCCAATTGTCATCCCACTTGTGGGTTGCCGGCAGTCCTGACTGCACCTTTGGAAACAATGGCGGGGAGTCGCCGGTGTCGGAGATAAACGAAAAACTTCCGAGCACACTGCTGGCACTTTCAGCATCCGAATTCGACTCAACGGCTTCATGCCGTCTCTTGGAGCCATCGGTCATAGCGCCATTGTCATGCATCTTGTTCGAATTGCCTTCCACAACCTCCGGAGGCTCTTCGGAGATGCGTGCACACTTCGAACCAGAAGCTTTGGGAGCAGGTAATGTTGGCCCTTTTGGACCCTGCTTCCCTTTGTCTCCTTCCTTCCCTTTGGAATCACCTTTGAGTTCTCCCTTTGCCACATTCTTGCCACCTTTGTCATCCTTGCCACCCTTCTCATCTTTTTCACCTTTCGCAAATTCAGGCTTACCACCTTTCTCGAATTCTGGCTTGCCACCTTTGGTATTGTCAGGCTTCCCACCCTTGTCATAGCTCTTTCCTTTGCCTTTCTGCTCCTGGAACGCTTTCTCACTTCCAATCGCAGATGCAGGCAAAATCGGTGGGTCTGCCTTTGCTGCAGGAGGTAGAGGAACCTGTGCATTGAATTTTGGAAATCCTGCAGACTGACCATCAGCATCAGCACAGTAGCGGTTGGCGATCTCAGCAATGGCTGCAGCCGCAGCTTTCGCCTCTGCAATGTCCGCATTCTTCTGCACCACATTTCCAAAAATCTGTATCACAGGCTTGTCATTCTTCGGGTCTTTGCCATCATCCTCAATCCAAGGGTCGTCATTGGGATCATATGGCCTGTCTTGCCATTTCTTGTGGTATTCACGTGCATCGACGATCCCTGAATTCCCTCCAGCTTGCAAAGTAGGTGGAGGTGCTGCAGGAGGCACCTTGTATGCATTCTGGTTGTAGGCATCCGGCCATAAGGCACCAGGTGGTGCAGCCGATGCTGCTGATGAATTCGTGCCTGTTGGAGCATGCACTTTGGAGGGACTTGGAGGCACCTGGGATTCTTCACATTCTTTCCAGTCATCATCATCCGGTGGGTAGTGTCGGTTCATAGGAGCATTCTTGACCTCTTTCTTGTGCACGGTCAAGAGTTCGTTCATCTTCCCACCTGCCTCAGCCTTGCGCATAAGCTCGCGCAATTGGTCCCATTCTCCCTGCGTCATGTCCGTTCCCAAGACTGGGTCATTGGGGTTGTAAGGCATCGAATTCTCCTTCTGTCTATACCATCCAGAAGCATCACTTTGCCAGTGCTGTAGTTTTGAAGCCATGGCGTCACGTCAGAACCTAATTCCTAATTGTGAACTGTTTCAACCCTCACACACACACACGCAGGAGTCGAGTGCAGCAGTTTAGCCGTTTCAGGGGTTCCTAAGTGTCCGCAACTGCTGAGTTGGGCGTGTGAGTGAATTCTGAAACCTGACATCCTTAGTTCTCCAGGCAGTGTTCTGACTTGCATTCTGTATCCAAAACGTTGCAAACGAAAACAAACTTCTGTCCAACCCTGTCCACATCAGTCCAATGCAAAATCAACTGAACATGCAGACATGACTGAACATGCAAAATCACTGTGTTTCTATATCAATGCAGTTCTTTGACAACAACTGTCTCTCACATCACAACTGTGTTTCGCGTACGCCAGTGCTTCGCAAAAAGAAAACAACTGTGCTTCACATGACTGCTGTGTTCCACATCACTGTCGTTTGGTTTCAAATTTGTTTGAAATAAGACATGCAAAACATCGTTGGTTCACACATGTCAAAAAAAAAACTTTCCTTTACACATCACACGTCCCCCCTTTTAAACTGGCGGCGTCCGGAGACGTGCAAAACAAAATTAAAAACAGTCCCACCTGCCACGCAAATTTCTTCAAGAAAATCATGCAACATGCAGGTCAAAACAAGGAAAAAAAAACGTTTGTTTGGGTTTTGGTTGCTTCATGCGACATGCAAAAATCATGAACATGCTCAGGGGTCCTTTCTTCCAGCACGAACTGCGGCCAAAATGGCCTTTGCCAGTTCTTTGTTATACACACCGGTTGCTGTCCAGTTGACATCGTACATCCCTGCATGTTTCTCACATTCGCACCAACCAAAACGCTTTGTGAGCAAATTGCAAAAACCAGCTGACGCACTACAAAAGATAAGCACTTTACCGATAGGCAGTCCATTTGGTGCTTGCATACCGGTTTGGCATAAAAACACTTCAGCATCAAACTGCAAACCACATTGTTTCAAAACTCGTTTGGTCTCTTCGCGTTTCCATATGTTGTTGTTTCGGGGCAGTTCGAAAGACCTCGAATTCCCAAGTAACAAATACTTAGAGACGTTCTCCATGATACCTTTCCATGACCTGTCTGCCTCTGGTTCGATCGTTGCAGAAAAATTCTTGAGTGGAGACCCTGAGCTACAAGGAGTAGAAGCGTGCACATGCACCCAACGGTAGCCTAACTGTTGGTGAACCTCAACAAACTCTTTCACCTTTTGAAACATGTCCGGAGTTTCCATTCGTTTGACTATACCGATATAGGGCATGCGTGCAACTTTGCATGCTTCTCTCAAAGCTGAATTGGTTCCACAACAAACTTCCACAAACGCAACATCTTGCTTGTGATCAACCCTACTGTTGATGAGCATGACATCGCGCACTCTGTGCAGGTCTTGCATAGGCACTTCAGGAGTTTCAAACCCTAAGCTTGTGCGGTGTCTCAGGAAATCTTTGGTCCCCAAACATTTGGTAAACAAATCTGCCACATTGTCCGTTCCGGCCCTGTGTTCAACCAAAAGTTCATTTGAGCTAATTTTGGCTTTCATCCAGGCCATACGAATTTCCACATGTCTACTTCGTTTGGGTATATCCTGTCCGACCAACAATTGCAAGGCTGAAGAGCTATCTGACTCCAGCAAAATTTGTGGCACATCTCTCTCTCTAATTTCACCCATCCCTGTATAAACACGATGGCAAAAATTGCTAAACGCAACAGATTCTTGGGCAACCATCTGCAATGCATACAACTCTGCTTCACAAGAGGACAATGACACAGACTGCTGTTGTCTAGCCAATGACCTAACCAATGCACCTTCACAAAACACAACTCCACCAGAAATTCCTTTTCTACCATTGAATCTGTATGGAGCAAACGATGCATCAGAGAATGAATGCAAAATTGAATGTCTTGCAGGCCCAATCATCAAATTCTCATATTCTGGGGATGGTAACCTCAAACATGTTCCCACATCTTCAAACAGAAATCGCAGCAAAGAACGAATGGCAGCTTCAGTGCCTTGGTTGGGCTTTGCTTGCTGACTTCCAATTAGACTGAGATACAGTTTCAGGTCGTGCCTAGACTGTGCCATCCACAGAAGCTTGCCAAGTGCTCGGCGAAATCGTGAATATGCAGAGGGAGAGAGTTCTTGCAATTGATTCTTGTCACCCATGGCCTTGTCCAAAATGCCGGCCACATCCGGCACAGATGCAGATCCTTTTGTGATGTTGAATTCAGTAAAGGTCGTATCCAAAAACTTTGGATCCACGCCAATTGTCAAAGAGTCGTCATCAATTCCACGATGCACATGCCTGCCAATGAAAATTAAACGTCCACCTCCATGTCGTGCAGGAAGGATGATTCCAGTCTCCTTCAAGGGCACGGCTTTGCCAATTGCTTTCTCCACGATCTTCTCAGCTTTCTCAGATTGGCAACAAAGGAGTAGGTCGTCCACATATGCGACAAGCAGTGCAAGTTCTCCATTCACGACACCTTGATAAATGCATGGTTCGACCTCGTCAGAAGTCAATCCAACACCACGGATGCTGTCACTCAGCAAATTCAGCCAGTGCAGCGATGCATCTCGAAGACCATTCAAGGCTTTATAGAGCAACAAGTAGGCTTGTGAGCCATCAGGCATAGAGACGGAGAGGGGCAGTTTCAGCACAATCACAAGTCCATGAGGAAGGGGTGAATGCATGAAGGCATGGGAAACATCAAGTCCTTTCAATCGAAGAGCACGTTGGGCAGCAAGAGTGAGAACGAAATGCAGGCCCTCAATGCTTGGTGTTGGGCTCGAAATTCCCAGCTTTCGTGCACTAATTCCTTTATTCAAGTCCTTTGCAACTATCCGGACTCTGACTCGTGATTCACTTTTGTATGCTGAAACCCATCTACTTGGAATCACACGCATGAGCGGGTGTTTCTTTTTCAATGCATCAACCTCTGCCTGTCCTATGACTCTACCAGCACCACATTTTTCTAAATTACCAATTTCTTCTTTCATACCCTCAAAACCTAAGTCCACGTCAAGTTGCATGAGTGAGCTGTCATCAATTACTTCATCTGGTTTCCATAGCAGCACTTCTGAACCACCAAGTTTCACCTTCACACACTGATGATCCTTCCCATGTGCAAACTTAATTGAATTAAGCTCATTGTCAAACAACTCAGGACTCGTGGCTCGCGCATTCTCTGGTCCTTGTTCCAAACACCATGCAACAGGTCCTAAGGCATGACATGCATCATCCATGACGAACAAATCAAGAGTCATTGGAACTTGAGTTCCACCAGCTGCACGTTCTGCAGCCATTTCATCTTCCAAATCCTCAACTGACTGTTCAGCCTCTCTCTTCACGCCTGAACCTTCAGTGTCCATACTTAGACCAACCTCCTCAGAACCTGCGCCAACCGGAGTTGGGCCATTCTCAGTTTCAACCTCCATATCTTCATGTCTCACCTCAAGTCTCGGTCTTGCAACATTAGGCACAACATCTGGCATGTCAACGGGCGTTTCACTCGCCTCAAATGCAACACGTTTTCTCTTACATTCAGCATTATGCCTAATTCCAGGTACATCCATTCCAGAATCACATGCAGGACACCGGGGTGTCTTTGGGAAAACACGCACATCTGACCTAGCAACATCTGGAGACGGAGACGGAGACTTTGGTGACACTTTCGGAGACGCTTTAGGCAATGCAGGTCCATCAGAAGTAGATGCACGAATTGGGTCTTGTCTGGCAATCTTCAATTCACCTGGCTTTCTCGGTTGAGATGGAGCTGACTCCACCGGTCTCTTCTTTGGCATAGGGGCTCGGAAGCCTGGATCGGGTTCTTTCATCTCTCGCACTAGATCACCTGGAGCACCATCTGGGTACTCAACAACATCATCATGCATAGGTTGCTCAACATGGCATCAGGCAATCTTGGTCTTTCAACATCTGGAGCAGCCGGCTCAATGCGAATTCCTTCGCGTGCTGGCAATGGTTCTCCTTGCACTTGTCCACCCTCAATCTCAGAAAACAACTGATCACCAATGACTTGATTCCACACGATTGGTGTGATTGGCTTGACATTCCTTGCAACAAAGCGCTTCAGAACTAATTCACCATCAATTCTGACAGCACCTTGCACAACTGGTCCAGTATCCAAACCTGAATGCACAAATGCAGCTTCAATACTTCTCGTCTCATTCGGTGATTGGGCTCGCATGCTGCTGGGCAATTCGGCAAGGACAGTTTGACCAAACATTGCAAAGGAAGGTCGAGACAACTTCCGTTGTGTGGAATATTCCAATGGAGAAAAGTCAGTTCCATGAGCTTTGGAAAAATGGTTGTGGCTCAATGCAATGTAGGTTGCAACATCTTGCAGTCCACGTTCAGTAAAACAGACATCAGCACCACCTTGGTTCATTTCAGCACGCAACACAGCAAGGGATTCCTTAAGTCTTCTCACAGCTCGTTCAGCTCCTCCATTGCTTTGGTGTTGTTGGGGTCGTGCACGGCGAACCAAGAAGGTATACTTGTCAGAACTGGTTCCAACTAATTCAGGAACTGCACGTTCGGCATCAGTATGCACGACGACCGAAGAAGTTGATGACGCAAGGCCGAAATGGTCCAGCCACTTGCAAATTTGATTCTTCACCGATCTTGTTTCTTGTCCCACAATGACATAGCCCACACAGTTTGTAGATAGTTCAGCTAAAACCAAAACTTTGATAGTTCCGTCTGCTTCATCCTCAACCATTTCACCACGAGTGGTCAGAAAACCAAAATCGGCTTGCACCTCAGTCTCAAGAGCGCCTTCTCGACGGCGACGATGTTGAAAGGTCGATTTGCCTCGTGCACATATTGTGCATCTTGGATCATAAGGTACATGTCCCTGCAACCTGTGGGTTTCAAGCGCAGCTTCTGCCGCTCGGCTCAATGGATTCAAATTCCCATTACCATGCACCGCATGCAAACCCTCTGACATGATGAATTCATCACCATGCTGTGCAGACGCATCAGAATCACTATACATCCATGCTGGGTCAAGTTTGACCCAAGGACATCCACCAAAGTTACAAATGTTGTCAAGCCTCAGACCTGACGCAAGATGAGTAACCTCAGCACCTTCTGGATTCTGACTGAATTCCCATCCGCACTCACAGAGAGTATTGGTTGAAATGATGTTGTGGCTGATGCCACCAACTAAGCACTTCAGTTTTGCCTGTCGGTACACTGGGAATCTTCCCAAATTATCGGTTTTCTTCTTGAATCCAACCCAAACAGAAACAGTAGTTGATCCATCTATATTCACCTTACTGCCATTTGCCGCTCGGAAGCGGTCACTTTGTGAGTTAACAACCCATGCACCATACGTCACTCTTGACGCAGTGGCCATCACAGTTGCAGCTGCACCGGAGTCCAGTAACCACCAGTGCTGGCTTTCATCACCCATCATGATCTCTGAAAGCAATGGATGCAAAACAGGTGAATACCTATGCAGTTCAAACTCATGAGAAACAGTATCTTGCACGTTCAGAAAAGTTGGAGTTCCAATTGTTTGCAACTGAATTCGATGACAGTTTGACGAAATCAAGTCCTGGGAAACCGCAACATCACCTGACACCTGAACCTTGCAAACCACACTCAAAGGTAACCGGACGATGTAGATCTCCATGCAACGTCCCTGAAAGGTCGGTGGTCCCTGTTGCAGACATGCCACACAACAAATTGGAATCTTCCTGTGGTGTTGTTTCATGCAACCATCCAAAGTTTAAATTCCAAAGTTGACATGTTTCAGTTTCCGTTTCAGTTTCACTGTCACTGTCATCAAATTCATCTCCAAACATGGTGTCCATAACAACTGAACATGCAGATTCACTGTCAGAAAAAGGAACGAATTCTCCTCCATCGAAAAATTCAGGATCAGAAATGAAACATGCTGGTGGTAATCTGTTGAAAAAGAGTTTCAGTCTCACGTTTCAAAGCTGGCAGCACTCCAAGTTCGCTGCAAAATCATCACTGATAGTTATGCAGTTTTGACACGTGCAGAAAAGTCGATTCGACTCTAAACACTGCAAACCTGCAATTGAGACATGAAAAACAGTTTCATCAGTTGAAAAATGACTGCAAACATCGTCAAAAACGTCGGAAATTTCAGTTTCAAGTGTCAAACTTGTCGAAAAACCTGAAAACATCTCGGAAATCAAGGGGCTCAGCACTAAGGATTGGACACCTTGAGTTGTTCCACCTGCACTTGCACTAGGTTGCTGCTCATCCGTCACAGGCCAACTCCAAGATTCGTCCCAATTCTCCTGTCCTTCTTGCCATGTGCAATCCCAAGATTCATTCCAACTGTCATTCCAGACCTGTGCAGTTTCATACCATGACTGGTCCTCCCACCAAGAACCATCGTCATGCCACCACATGTCCGCACTGTCCCATTCTTCATCGTATCCTACTTCGTTCATTTTTCCTTTCTTGCCAAAACCTTTACCTTTGCCTTTGCCTTTCTTTCCTTTCTGCTTGCCTTTGCCCTTAATTACTCCTTTTCCTTTCTTTCTCTCTGGGCAATTTGCAGAAATGTGGCCAAATTTCTGGCATTTGAAACACTTCAGTTTTGACAAGTCAACATCACATGCATTTGAACTGTGTCTCCTACTTCCACAGGTACCACATCGCACACCCCCTACTGCATCTAAATTCCAGTTTCCATCACCGTCACTTGCAGACATATCATATTGCACAGTGGATTCATCTGAACCTTCCACTTGGGTGACCTGGTATAGATTCTTTTTGGGGTGGAACTCAGCGAAAGCACGCTGCTGCTGTTCCCATCTCAGTGCTGTGGCCCTAAAAGCTTGGTACGACTCACCTCCAGTGTGATGCAAACAAAACGTCCTGACTGCTTCAGGCAAACTACGTAGCAAAACAGCTACCAAGTCAGCTTCGGCTACATGCAACCCTGTGGCATCAATTCTACTTGACAGTGTTCCCAGCAACTTAGAATACCTGGCCATCTCAAAGTCTATCTTTCTGATTGTGTCCGTTACAATCGTACTTGCACTTGTTTCATTCCCATGCAGTGCAAAAGACTTCCCTGCCAGTGCCGTTCTGAAACTAAGTGCCTCACTCCTCGTCCTGATGCTGTACTCCAGGGTCAGCTGTCTCACCAGCTCAAAGCCATTCGAAGCTTGCAACTCTGCATTCACACCAACATCCGCATTGCACAAGTTGATTCCTTCACTGAATGCATTGATCAACGTCAAAGTTCTCGGGTGATTTCCAAACGCACTTCTCAAAATAGCAAGCAACCTTCTGCTTCTTGCACGTTGCGGCACAGCTAATTGATTCCAGTGCAACGGATCTGGCCATCTACAGGCATGCTCGATTTCACTTCCGAACTCAAGGCTGGCTTGCATCGCCCAGGCTGTTAAATCATAGATGTAAGCTTGCCACCCTAGGATTTCTGCTTCTCTACTGGTCCACTTTGCACAATCCGGAGTTGGAGGCGTTCCCAGCCACTTCTCACTTTTAGCAAATACGTCACCTACGTATTCTCCGGATGTTCCTGGTACGTGCATTGGATCCATACTTTGAGGAAACCCATTTGTGGCCCTTTGTCCAAACATCTCAGGTACACCTCTAGCCTGGCCAACCTGTTCACCTATCACCTGCCTGACTTGCATTAACTGCATCGGTTCCAAACCTCCCATCAGCCTCAGCACATCTTGCAACCTTTGATTCTGGGGTGTTACTCCGCCAATGTCCGGTCCCATGCACATGCCTCCAGTTTGACCTTGTCCTACCTGACCTTGTCCTCCTTGACCTGGGGCACCACCGCAATGACCTGACATCCATGGCATTCCATAACATGCACTCCCCTGTCCAGGTTCTTGACTTCTACCTGTGCTAGCTTGGGCACTTTGACCTGCAGTTCCCATGCAACCTTGTCCTGGCATCCCTTGTCCGTGCAGACCTTGTCCTACCTGACCTTGTCCTGTCAGACCTTGTCCTCCTTGACCTTGTCCGAACTGACCTTGTCCTAACAGACCTTGTCCATGCACACCCTGACCTGGATACCCTTGACATGCAGTACAACCACTACATCCGTGACCTTGACATCCAAGAAAACCCTGCTTCTGACTATAGTTCCGTGGATCCATCAAACCACCACGCATCGGTCCATATGACCCAAAAGTATTCCATGCAGGAGGTAGCATCTGTCCAGCTCCAACTAAGCTTCCAGCTTGTCCAACTAAGCCCGGGGCCGGTGTTGTCATCGCGTTACCTACCGCTGCATTCGCTTGCATCGCGGCACCTGTTGGCGAATTACCTGCAACACCTGTGTTTCTTTCTACGCCCTGCTCACCTCCTCCTTCCATTCTATTCATCGTTGGTGACCCTACTGGTCCTACATGCAGTGAGTTCATTCCTAGCGCACTTCCTTGGCCATTAGGTCCTTGTCCCTGGTTACTTCCTGGCATCATCGCGTCTACTTACACTACGCGTGGAGCACAACCGCTCCGCTACCATGCGAAAATCCAACAGGACCTAATTACAACCACTAGTCGCGCTCCTAACGTCGCAAGGGGTCGGCTTAACTCCGCGTCGAGCGTTTAACAAGTTAAAACCCAAAAACACGACGGCTGTCACTGCAAAACTCAATTCCCTTTTCCACACAGGAAACACAAAGCAAGAAAGCTGTCTATCCAGCTATGTCGTGCACATGCAGCATGCATGTTTGAACTTCTCTTGTTCTGGCTGGTCTGCTCTGTTGTAAAAAGGCAGCGGCGGCATGCAAAAATAACTTCAGAATAAAACGGTCTCCACAAACTTCTTCTCACTCAAAGGCGGTGAATTCGACCTGTTCGAATTCACCATGTTGTTCCACAAACATCTTTGTTCATTCGCATCTTCTCGTCAAATTCCAAAAACATCGAAAACGTTGTCAAAAACATTTGGCAACTTCCAGAAACGAAAATGCAGTCCAGTTGAGAAAACATTCTGTTGAGATTGTTGAAAAAAACATCATGCACACGGAGTTGATAAACGACGTCAAACTTCACCTCAAAACGTTCGCACCAAAAACTCATTCCAAATTCATTTGCTGTCCAGATTGCATCAAGTGCAAATGAATTTCACAGAAAACGAAATTCTTCTCCAAAAAGTTGATGTCAAACATCATCATCCAAAACAACCAAATCTCCATGCTTCTGTATTCAAATTCAATGTCTCCACATCGTTCTGCATCATTTCCAGAGTTCCATTCAACCGTATTGTCAAAAACATCAAAGCATAGCCACCATGCCCGTTACATGCAGGAAACGTAGCACATGCCCACTGTATGCACGGGAGTGTATATTTCCATACTGGTCACCACACTTTGAAGCTACCTGCGGACCAGCGGGGAATCGAACCACCATCGGTATGTCCGTCGCCCTACCAACTACTCCACAGGGACGCCTCCAGTCCTTAGTCACCTTAGTCAAAATTGCTGTCACTCAAACAATAACCACAATCACCTAAAGCACCCCAAACTGATCGAAAAGCACTCTCGCACCAATCTAAGCTCCAGACGTCACGCGGCTAAGTGAGGGCAGGGGAGATTGCATGAAGAAACGTAAGGCACCAAAGAGCAACAAACCAAGACACAACCACAACAGGAGCGAGAGAGGGGGCGCCGGGAAGGCGGTAAAACAAACCCCACACAGGGCCAAAGGCCTTTGCTGCCATGAGACAAAATGAAGTGAGGACGACAGAGCACAACAACACTTCCAGCAGTAACTTCTCCGATCAATGTCAAACAAAGTTCCTTCTTCCGAAGTCACAAAATGAATTCTACGATCTTCTCACGATTCCTTCGTGCACTTCGTCGACGACAACTAACGCAAAAGGTATGGAAAATGGTTTCATTTTCCATGTCACTACTATTGGATACAAATTCAAATCCTCACAATGTTCTCCGTGCAATCAACGTACTCAAAGAAGACGAAAAGTATATCGTTGTTGGGTTTCGTCATCTCCAATAAAACGTGCAAAACATGAAACGTGCAAATGCGATGTCAACCATCACGGTCGAGATAGTGAGCTCACGATGACAAACACGAGTAGGGTGCTCTTCCAGCGACCAGCCCATTATGTGCGAGAAGCGATGCTTAGGCAACATGTGCAAGAAAGGGTGGGTAGGGGGATGGGGTCCCCGATACCTAGCCCCTAAGAGGGAACGTGGAGTGAGGGTAGAGCACATGTACCCGTTGACCTCTTGACCTGGAACCATGAAAGGACATGGTTACATTACACTCCCTAGCCGGCAGATTGGTGCTATCCTTGGCGACTCGGACGTGTCAACCTGTGGTTGGCTCCCCTCCCCGCCGGTTGTTGCTTCTCTTCCCCCTGCGGTTGGTCCCTTGTGGCGTCCTGGCCCAGTTTTTGCGCTGGTCCCTCCCTCTGGGCATCTGATTGCTTTTTGTGACGGCCTGGTTGTCTTGCCTCTAGTTTGTTTTGTCTCTCAATGATGATAGCTAGAGTAACATTCTGAAAGGCACGTAAAACTTTGACACACAAAGTTAGATCGCGAAAACCGCTTTCAAACCTCTCGTGCACAAAGTAAACCCAAACCAAAACGCAAACAAACGGTGGTCGTCTCGCGTTTCTGTCTGTGTCAGCTTTCCCAGGCCGTCTCACGGCGACACACACACCCTTTTCGAGCTCGCGGGTCTTGAGCCAACGTTTACGTTGGGTCATAGCAGTTCCAAAAACGATTCTACAAATCTAGACACGTGCAAAAAACAAACTTCTACGTGGCAAAAACCTAAGATTGGTTTCGTGCAGTTTGGTTCTCGTGTGGAATAACCTACAACGTGCAAAAAACCTAAAAACGGCTAACTACCAACGAAAAATGGCAACTCCGTCACAACTCTTTGTGACGGAATGAGATGAGATCGATTAACTACATCACAATCACCTGCTAACTACAAAACAAAGTCCAAACTACGCAAGTCCACAAACTACAACTACAAAGCAACTAACAACTACCTAGGTACAAGCACAAGATCGCTACGCTAGCTATACATAGGATGATTTTTCACAACCCCTTTCGAACTTGTGCGACTCAAGTCCAAAAAACGAGTTCAGTCACTCGGCCTTGACATTCCCCATGCCATAGCAGATAGGGCATGCTAACAGCGTCATCTGCTTTGACTTCTCCGTTGTACGGCAACCTGAACAGTGATACTTCGATCCTGTTGAAGTCACAACCAACAAGGGTCCAGTCTCCGGTTGGCAAACCTGGCAATTGTCTCGGCATCGAATATGTCCATTTGGACCAGCGGCGGCAATCAAAACCTTGCATTTCTCATTGCAGTGATACATCTCTCGGCAAAAACTCCAATAGATACGAGTACCTGGGCCTTCACCGTCAGAATCACAAGACAGAGCTGTAGAACTCTTCATAGCTGTACCTGAATTTCTTGCAGTTGTATTGCGGCTTTTGCAACATCTCGTAATGCAGCAAGCTGAAAGAATACCAGATAGAAAACCCAGTGTATATACAAAGAATAAGAGCCAGTAGAGCTCTTCCATCTCTCCAGTGGCCATGGCTTGCGCGACCTGCCCACACACACAAATGGCTGCGGAAATCCAATCAAGCTCATGCTGAAATCCATTCCAAGCAGTCCACAAACATTCCAAAGACAGTCCATCAAGGAAAGTCCAAAAACGATCCCAGAAAGTCCAAAGATCATCCTCTCGATGTCTTCTAAAGACTTCTGTATCTCCGAAAGTCCAAAGATCATCCTCTCGATGTCCTCTAAAGACTTCTGCGACCAAGAAAGTCCAAAGATCATCCTCTCGATGTCTTCTAAAGACTTCTGCAACTCTTGCAATTCAAATTGGATTCAGAACGGTATCATGCAATCGTCAGACCTCAAAGTCTCGATAATTAGATCCGACTACCCAAGCAACGCACAGGGCAACGATCAAAGAGAGTTTTCAGCCTCATGTCTTAGACATTTAAAGACCTTTCTCTATCCAGATGACTTCACAAGTCTATCAAAACCTCAAGATGACTTCACAAGTCGTTCAAGCTATCCAAAATCTCACAAGTCCACTCATGCAGCAGACTCTTCCTTTTTCCTCAGGGAAGATCAGGCGATAAAATCAGCGTAGCTTCGACGCCATCGATCACCTGAGGGCAAGTAATGCGAGCATTCGCACAAAGAATCTGGCAAACTTCCTGGAGTATTTCTCTGACAACTGAAAGTCAGAAAAGTTGAATGATGCGTGGAAATCACAAGCACAATGAAAACGCTTCTCAAGACGTTGACTAAGCTCCTCAGAACTTGACATGATCCTGAATGCTTTCTTGATGGGTAATCCTGGCAGTCCTTCAATTCCCATTGCACAAGCATGGACAACAGACCTGAATCGAATTCTGGCCTGAACAAAGGCTTGCAGCTTCGGATGAGTCCAATACCTGTTGGAATTTGGCAATTCAAAAGGCATAGACAACTCGGGATGTCTTTCTACTAACCGATCCAACAACTTTTCACAAGCGGCTAGAAGTTCGAAAAACTTTCGCTCATGCTCTGGGACTCTTTTCCCACCCGAAAAATTCTGCAATGGAGATCCACCTGTGCACGGTAATGACATGTGAACGCGACAGAACAAATGCACCTCTCCCAGCTCTCGATCAGAGGCTGATCCGGTCATCTTCAACTCCTCCATCACCTGGTTCACAAGATCTGCAACATGATTCTGTGTAGCTATCTTCTCAAGATTTCCATGAACTCCAACATAACAAGCACGGCTCTCAGCGCATGCAGCTGACAAGACACTGGCTTTGCTGCAGGCTAGCTCAACAAAAAGACCTACCCCCCTTTCACTCTTGAAATGGGTCACATCAGCTTCTGAAGAACTTGAACCTGAAATTGCAGACAAAACACTGGCCGTTGCTCCACCTCGAGCAGCTGCATTTGCAGTTGCTGCTGACGCTGTTGACGATGTCAACAACCTGAACAACCTCCGATTCGCTCGCATCGGAAGCTCTCCACTGCCATGACATGCTATGCAGGCTTCCATACGACGCTGGGGCGGTCTCCCTGATGTCTCAGAAGGCTCTGGCGGGGCCTCACTGGCCGGTGCCTTTGCAACTGGGGTCCTTGAAATCATAGACATACTGTACCCCGATGAAGGGGCAATTGTCTCAGCTTCCAGTGCTCCTCCTGGGCCAACTCTGAATGGCCTATGGGGCGGCTCGCCCACAAGCGACGCTGCTTTCGCTTCAGGGCTCTTCGGAGTAACCAAATCCACAGTTGGTGCTGCCTTTGCACCTGGGCTCGCCTTAGGCGATGTGGGCTCTCCAGATTTCGCCTTTGGAGGCGTCTTGGGTGGCGTCTTTGGCGCACTTGAAACTCTTCTTGGAGCTGGCGGCGGTGGTGGTACCTGAGGTGGCGCTGGGGGCGCTGGCGGTGGTGGTAGAGGGCCCTGGGCTGGAGAAGGCATCGCTGGAGGGGCCTTCCCAGAGATGGGTGGTACCAGTGGTGGCTGTGGCCGTTGCGGAACCCACTCCTTCGGTGGGTGTGGAGGCGGCTTTGGACCCATCGCCACTGCCGCATTGCTCCTGGCCGGAAACTGGCCGCTCCTCTTCGGTGGCGTCTGAGGGGGACCCATCCCAGTCCTCTGACGAGCTCTTGGAGGGCTTCCTGCGGCTTCTGGGGACCGTGGCCTCTCAGCCTCTTGTTGTGCATTCGTAGTGACTCCTGGGTCAATCCAACCTGTGAAATTGAATCACCCGGGGCAACCTCATCGCCCACAGTGGAGTCTGGCTGGTGCTGTCCTCTTGGCGTCAAAGTCACACGCCCATGAGTAAGGCTCACCCTTCGCTCCATCTCAGGGCACTGAGAGATGATATGGCCTTTCTCTCCACAATGACCACACTTCAGACCCTTCGGATTCTTCCAGCTGAATCCACTGAAAGACCTCACAAAGGCGGGTCCTTTGTCCTCCTCAGATTTCGGGTTCCTTGTTTCGATCTGCAACTCCTCTCTCTTGTTTAACTGAGGGTTGTACATCCTTCGCATGACCCTTCTCTGACCTGGCAGTCTCGACCCTGTCACAACCTCATACGTAGGTGTTGGCCTCGACTCCTCTTCTCTCCTCTGTGCAGCGAAGAATGCCAGTGCCTCCTTCTGCCTGTTCTTCCAGGCCTGACGCTTGGCCTTACGACGACCAGCCTCGCGTCGCCTCTTCAGCAAACCAGTGGCCTCCCAGGCCTCTTTCTTCACCTGAATCACAAAGCGACCAGGCTTCCTGGGCATCTTCTTCACAGCAGGTTCACGTCCAGGGGCTTGAGACCTTCCTGACGGTCTAGCTTTCTCCACAGGTCTGCCTCGAGTAGTAGGCATGGCTTTCTCCTTGGGTCTCGGCGGCTGAGCTTTCTTTGGAGTGACCTCCACAACGTCCTCAGCCTCGGCAGCTACAGCCTCTGCTGCACCTGGTGCCGCTTCAGTAGCGGCAGGGGGAGCTGCAGCCTCTGCTGCCTTCGGCACTGCCTCAGCAGCTGGCACCACTGCCTCTGCAGATGTCACCGCAACAGTCGCAGTATTGGCTTCACCACCTATGATGGTAACCGTATCATCAGACTCTGGTGCCGCACCGACACCTTCAGCTGTTGGATGCCCAAGGAGCGCATGGCTGTCCGGCGCTCTGGGCTCTTCTCGTTCTGCAGGGATACGTCCAGCCATAGCGGAACCGATTCCCTCGCCTTGAAACCTTTCGCAAACAGCTACAAGTGCATTGATCATCTGAGTGCATGAACGTGGAAATGGCGACAATTCACAAGTTGTTGAATTTGCAGGTTCTTCACAAATCAACTCTCCACAAAACATGCAGTTTCTGGTTGAAAACGCACACAAAATACCTGAAAAACTGTTGTCGCAGATTTCAAAATCAAGCAAACAGTCCAAAAGAATACCTTCAAACGACGAAAAACCAAGTATTTCCATGTACTGCAACGCTTTGATCGTCGGCAAACATTTGGTAAAATGGTCAGCGACGTTTCCAGTTCCTCGGACATGTCCAATTTGCAAAATTTCTTTTCCCAAAAGTTCTCTCAACCAGTTCACTTTGATGTCGATATGTCTTGACCTACGCTGGAGGTCGGAACCTTCCAAAAGCATCTTCCCACTCAGGGAGTCGGTCCACAAGAGGATCGGACAGACAAAATCCAAACTGTCGTCCTCTGACAAAGACGGTGGATATACCTGAATGCGACGCAGGACAAAACTCAAACTTCTCAGCAAACCAATGGCTTCTTGGACAGCTGCCTGAATGGCAACGAGCTCTGCCTCGCATGAACTCAACGTCACAGATGCCTGATGTCGAGAGAAACACTTCAAAACAACACATCGGAAAACAATAACACATCCAGTGATGCTTCTCCTCTGAGTAGCTTGCATAGGGGCAAATCCAGCATCAGGACCGATGTCCTTCTCAGAAAGGTCCTCAAGTCCAGGTGAGGGAAATTTCTGGGACATCTTCATGTGCAACAACATAAATCGAAGCACGGCTCGCAGAGCTTTCTCATGGCCTGGCTTTGGACAAGATTGTCCAGTCGACAGCATTGCAATCAGGATCAAAATATCCTGTCGGGTCTGTGCCAGCCATGACAAACGTCCAAGAACTCTCCTGAACTTGGAGTGCGCCTCAGCGCTGATAGGCTCTTCTTGCAGTGTCTGCTCCAAAAATGGACGAAGATCAGGAAATGCAGTGGAACCTTTGGAGATTCCATACTCCTCGAATGCACTGTTCAGGTAATCCTGGTCGACAAACAACTGCAAACCTGAGCTTCCTTCTCTCGAAGGATGGTACGGCCTAGAAACTTCAATGAACCACCAGACATGGTCACTCGGCCAGTCTCTCGGATCTTGACCTGCTTCTCAAGAGCTTCAAACAGAACACAATACGCAGCCTCGCTGGGCGTGGCAACCAACAGGTCATCAACATAACAGATGACAAGGATGGGGGCACCCCGTACCATCCCACCGTACAAGCATGGCTCCACAAGTCCAGATCGGATGCCAACGCTTTTGACAACCCCATCAAAGAACAGAACCCAAGTCAAACTTGCGATACGAAGTCCATTCAAACCCTTGTAAGCCTCAAGGAAAACCGGTTCATTGTCAAGTGTGCTGATTGATGATGGAAGCCGGACACAAACCTTCACAGTGAGCGGTGAATTCATGAACGCCTGACTGACGTCAATCGCATAAAGGTTGAAACCTTTTCCACCAGTCCACATACCCGTTGCCGCTCCCAACAGAAGTCGTAGCGACTCAATCGAGGGTGTGGGGGAAGAAATACCTTCCTGCCTGGCGGTCTTCTGACCTTTAGCGAAATCTTTCACGACTATCCGAGCACGAACTCCTTCGTCGGCTTCAGGCTTACTGTTCGTAACCCACCTGCAGGAGATAACTTTGATGTTGTGCTTCTTGCAAAACTGCAAGGCTTCCTTCTCCTTCATGATACGACCTGCATTCACATGAGTCAGTCCCTTGAGCTCTTTGACCATCGCAAGGAAAGTTCCTTGGGGGTCCAGTTCTTCAAGAGTGGTATCCGAAACAGCTCCTGTTGGCTTCCACAATCGAACCTTGGATCCACATAGCTCAACAACTTCAGAGTCATGAGCTCCACCTGAAAAACTGATAGACTCAACAGAGAACCGCTCCTCGGAGAGCAGATCGGGAGAAGTCAAACATCCAATCCTGACTCTCTCAGAGCAAAGACACACATCGATCATCGGGATCGTCTGTGGCTGTTCAACTTCCATCTCAACATCTTCGGATTGAAATTCTGGAGCGTCTCGCTCCGAAAAGGATGCAGCCTCAGCTGGTGCAGAACTCGCCTCAAGTGGTAAGTCCATGTCCACATCGGCAAGATCAGCATGTTCGGGACCCAGAGATGGTGAGTAGGGGACGTCTCCACCTTCACCTGCTTGCTCCAAAGCTTGCTCCACATCCTCAAGCGACGGCTTGATAGGAGTAGACAAGAACTCACCTTGCCTCTTGCGGCACTCAGCCGAATGGCGGGTGCCAGGAGCATTCATACCTGATTCACAACTCGGACAGTGCCTTGTAGGCAACATTCCAGATGGCAAACCTGGAATCTTTGGTAGTGGCTGTGATGGTACTGGTACCGCCACTTCTTGGTCATTGGGCTCGGCAAGTGGGAGTTGTTTCTCAGGCACAACGGCTTCTTTGGATCTCTGGTTCCGAAGCCATGTCCAATAGCGCTCACAGCACTTCTTGGAGTGTCGACCTTGACGAGTAGCACAAGAACTACAACCTTCGGTCCGTCCATGGGCATCAATCCAATGCCGTGGAGGTTGCACCTTGTCGGGCAGACGTGCAAAGTCCTCTGGAACGATCTCAATCGGTTCCTGGTCCAAGATGGCGGGTGCAGGTCCAGCAGAGTCCACTGCACGCAAGAACCTTCCAACCAATTCCAGAGGATACACAATTGGAAAAACGAGCTTCAGGCTCTTCGCTTGGAAAAATTTCAGTTCACCTTCAATTGACGCAACTACAAAGTGTGCAAACGAGTTCCTCACAGGATACAGGTATCCAGCAGTCACGAACCTTCCGATGCTGTTCACACTGTCAGGTGTCTCCGCAAGAACCCTAGAACAGAACATCCCTTTGACAGCATTCTTCTGATCAACCTGGTTTCTCAGGACCTCTCGTCCACTCAATCCTGTGCCATCCAACTTCGAATGCAAGTTGTGCATCGCAATCACATACCTTGAACTGGCTTCCCAGCCAACCAAACTGTTGACCACGTCAACACCTGCTTTCCCCAATTCGAGTCTCAGTACCGCAAGACCTTCTTTCAGCTCACGGACTCCACGCTCCACTGAACCAACAGTATCATGGTTCTGGGGACCTGCTTTGCTGACGGTAAATTCTCTTGGAATACCAGCTCTTCTCAACGTCGTCCCGAGTTCATCGGACGCATCTGACCTGAAGTCAATCGGCTTTGGATCTCCAGACAACAGTCCAAACTCTGCCAAGATCTGGCGGACATGTTGGCCGGTGGTGTCAAGACTCTCGCTCACAGCGCAGACACCCAACAAACCACTGAAACAGTGACGAAACAACAAAAACTTGTACTGCGATCCAACTGTTCCCAAGAACATGAAGTCAACCTGTACCTCAAGCAAGCGCTCTTTCAAATCTCGCCTGGGTGCTCTGGAAACACCACGGCCCTGTTGACATTCCAAACAATGAGGGTCATACGGATAATGGCCTCTCAAGATGTGTTGACGCAGTCTCTCCTGGGTTGACAACTCAACCGCACCTACCATACCAACAGTCAAGCCTTGCCCGGTCCTCACTGACTCCATTGGCACATCAACTTCCATCGGCATGTAGGTATCCTTCAAAGCAGGAACCTGAGATGTTGTCTTCTTGGCTCTCAGCCAGGGACATCCTCCCCACAACACCACATCAGTAATCACGGTATTCGACTCTTCATGCCAAAGATAGGTTTCACCTGGCGACTGAACAACTGTCCATCCACGCTTCACAAGCTGGGTTGTGCTCACAATGTTGTGGCTGGTGGAGCCTACGCAGCACTTCAAACGAAAGTTCTGAGACTTCTTGGAACCAGATCCCGTCTCAAACGCAACTGTCACCTGAACTTCACCTCTCATGGTGACTGCAGACCCATTGGCTGCATAGTAGGTGTCCATCACCTGCTCTTCTGCGCTGCACTTGTAGTAGGCCTTGAACTGCTCAGACAACACTGAGACAGCTGCTCCACTGTCAATCAACCACCATCGCCACTCATCACCCGAATGTTCAACTGAAGAAATCAATGGCATCAGCACCTCACCTTGTGCTGGAGCAGCTTCCTACCCATTCTCCTCTGCCAACTCGTGCATCTTTCCCTTACCTTTGCTCTTTCCAGCTTTCGGCTGGGGCTTCTTTTGCTGCTTTCCCTTGTCACCTTTGGGCTTGTCAGGGCATTGTGCCCCAATGTGACCAAACTTCGAGCAATGAAAACACTTCACCTTGCTCAGATCGGCCTTGCATTGCTTGGCCATGTGGCCTCGCCTCCCACACAGATGACACTTCATCGTGCTCTTGGGACTTCCCTTTCCTTTGGCAACAGTAGCACTGATCCAAACCTGTGCATCTTCGTCCCATTCCCATTGATCATCAGGATCTTCTTCCTGGGCATACTCAGAGTTGTCATAACCTTCCTGATCGTATCCCCACCACTCTTCAGCGGTCTCAGCACTTTCAAGTGCATGCACACCTCGTGCACCTGATGAAGATGGGCCACTCAACTCAGCAAACATGCGTTGCTGCGTCTCAAAACGCAACGCAGCAGTGCGAAGGTCGGTGTATGCATCACCTGCTGCATGTAACGTGGTGTACGAACGAACATCATGTGGCAGCGAACGTAAAAGCATGATGGTAAGATCACTTGTTTGCACCTCAAGTCCAACTCTGGACACAGTTGCAGGTAGAGTTTCAATCATCTTGCGAAACCTTGACAGTCCGACGTCAATCTGGCGAATGATGTCACTAACCTGAGTAACACCAGCAGACGCTTTGAACGTCTTTGCCAAAAACTCAGTGCGAAAGAAAGACGCTTCTGCCCTTGAACGCAAAGAAAACTCTCTTGCCAACAAACGCAAACCTTCAAAACCACTCGTACCTCTAGTTGCCAAGAACGCTCCATCAACACCAACTCCTTCAACATAAGCTTGCAGCATGGTGTTCCCCCTTGGGAAATCCTTGAACGTCTGGATGAGGATTGCAAGAAGACGCGCGCTGCGGGTCTGTTGAGCGGGCTTCAGCACAGACATATGGATCTCTTGTTCCCAACCAATGCACTGGGCAATCTCCCAGGCAAAGATGTCACTTCCTAAGGAAACCCAAGCACGTAGCGCCTGAACCCAGTCCGAAAATCCAAGGACTTCATCTGCACGGGTTCTCCAATTCCTGAAATCCACAGTGGGCATAGGAGGTAACCATTTCTCAGATTTACTAAAGATGTCACGACCATCTCTCTCGTCATCTTGATTCGGATTTCTCTCCCCCCTCTGGGGTGTCACTTGTGCTATACCTGGCGGCGACCCCACAGGTCGGAACGCAGGTCCTGGACTCGTGGGTGGCTGTTCACCAAACCGTGAAGGTCCACTGCTTAAACCTGAAGACAAGGATGCATCAGCCGGTCTCGCACCGTGCAAGGCTGCAGTTCCCTCTGGAACGCGAGTCACCTGAGCTTGCAAACTGTCAAGTCTCGTACTCATCTCCCTTACGACAGGCTCAATTCCCATGCGGAAGATCTGTGCGATCTGGGTCAACTGATCTGGCGTGAACAAAGGACCTTGCGGACCTGGACTTCCTGGCATACTAGGCTGCTCTTGATGCGTCGGTGACGCAGGATGCGGACTCCCCGGTCCAACTTCTCCAACAGGGTACGGTCCAGTCGGTCCACCTGCCTGAAAACCCTTACCATATCCTTTCTCTCCGCTCTGGGTACCTTGGCCGTCCATTCGAAAATGCTGTGGTTGTCCTGATTGAGACATTTCTGACACCTCGAAGTCAAACACACGACAGTCAAACGCAACTCACACCAACTTCCCTGGAACCAGGCACACACAAGACGCACACAGGCGTGCCAGATCCTCACAGGATCTCTTGTGGAGGGAGCACACAAGCTCCGCTACCACGTAAAACTTTGACACACAAAGTTAGATCGCGAAAACCGCTTTCAAACCTCTCGTGCACAAAGTAAACCCAAACCAAAACGCAAACAAACGGTGGTCGTCTCGCGTTTCTGTCTGTGTCAGCTTTCCCAGGCCGTCTCACGGCGACACACACACCCTTTTCGAGCTCGCGGGTCTTGAGCCAACGTTTACGTTGGGTCATAGCAGTTCCAAAAACGATTCTACAAATCTAGACACGTGCAAAAAACAAACTTCTACGTGGCAAAAACCTAAGATTGGTTTCGTGCAGTTTGGTTCTCGTGTGGAATAACCTACAACGTGCAAAAAACCTAAAAACGGCTAACTACCAACGAAAAATGGCAACTCCGTCACAACTCTTTGTGACGGAATGAGATGAGATCGATTAACTACATCACAATCACCTGCTAACTACAAAACAAAGTCCAAACTACGCAAGTCCACAAACTACAACTACAAAGCAACTAACAACTACCTAAGTTCAAGCACAAGATCGCTACGCTAGCTATACATAGGATGATTTTTCACAGGCATTCAGAACTGGAGTTGCTAACAGATCTGAGGGAGACATCATAAATCATGTTTTGGTGCTTGAAATGTTTCAACAGTTTTCAAACACTCAAACTTATTTAAACAAACAAACCATGTCTTGATGTAAAGACTTTTTGTGAGGACATGTGTTTTTGATCGCTTTTGTGAAGTTGGCAGAAAGATGCTGACTGGCACTCCGCATCATTTTGTGTCAAGGCGTGACACACCAACAAGAACCATAGCGACATAAGCAAGATATCTTTCTGTGCTTTGCTTCAGAACCACGGTCTTAAACAGGCTAACATTATGCCAACCGTGGGTACCCCACGTTAGCTCTAGTAGCTTACTGAAACTGCACGGACTGACTGGCGCAGGATTTATCACGGCTACCGGAGCTACTGAATGCGGCATCTGCAGGGGCTGGATCACTGCTCTCGGCTGGTCTCATCATTTGGGCAAGTAGTGGACGGCTTTGTTTTCGCGCAGGACCCTGGTCATTTCACGAGTGAAGGCTGCAGGGTCATCCACTAATGCTTTTGCTTCCGCTAGTGGCCTGTCAAGGACTATGGCGATGAGCTTGCGTGGACGGTCTTAGTGAGTTAAGGACGACGTCTTGTACGCTGACCCAAGTAGGTTTCGAAGGTTGAAGTGGCCTTCTGCATGGTAGCGGAGCTGCCTACTTGCTGCGAATAGGAATGGATCCAGGTAGTGTGAGCCAAGGTGTGCAAGGTTGTCCTAGTCCTGGTGTGGCTGAAAGAGGTGAAGGAAGTGGTGGTTGTAACCCTGGACACGGATTGCCACCTGGCACCGGAAATGGTGGTTGTAACCGTAGTGACGGATTGCTGCCAGTGCCTAGAACGCCTAGTCAGCAAGGTAGTGGATCTGGGATGGATGGACAAACACCTGAAGTAAGTAACATGCCCCAGCAGCAGCCACAACAACAACAAGCAAATGTGTCACAGAGCTTTTTTTCCGTCCAACGCCGTGTGGCTTCCGCCAGGTCGTTCAACATGTTTCCAAGCATGTTGCATTGAGACTAATTAATTAATTCACGCAGGGGCCGAAGCTGTAGTGGCCGCAAAAGTAAACTGGAAAAGGACCGATACAAAGTCCAAAGGCTATGTCACGTTCCAGAGAACAAAACGGAGAACAAAAACCGAAAACCAAAAAAACCAAAGCACACAAAAACACCAAAACAAACACAAACAAAACACAAACAAACCAAAAACACACAAAAGAAAAACAACCACAAGGCCACAAAACCGTGACGTGACAGGTTCCAGTTTATGGGTGAAACAGATCTGTTGAGGCGAGAGGTGATAGCTTGTTATCATCTCAGCGCATGCAGATGACAACTTGTGTGTCATGTTGACAGGCCCATAAAATTAAACAACAACAAACCAAAGACGAAATCACCATGGGCCACTTGAAGGGTGCGGGAAGCAACAAGGCTCAATGCGGAAACCAGGGATCCCCCCAGCCAGGATCCCCGAGATCACAACGAGCGCCTTCACGGCATGACATTACACCCTGACACTTTGAAGCAAACACCGACAACGCCGGGTCACAACAAAGTGGTGAGAAACTACCGCCGTGAAACAAGGAGGGTGAAACGTGATCTAAGGTGAAAAAGACGGCGCGGTAACAGCACTCAGGTACCCTCAGAGTCCGCTCAGTACTGCTTTTCCAATCATCATATTGCACCGGTATTGTGAGCAGCTTCACTATGCGAGTGCTCATGCTATGCAGCTTCGTGATATGGGAGATTGTACCCATATATGGGAGTTGCAGTGCACTCTGGCGGTGTATACCGCTTTCAAAACTGAATCCAATCCGATCGAGTTCTCGAAGGGCGAGCTCGACAATATGGATGCAGGCTTGCAAGCGTTGCGCAGCTCGAGCGGTCAACTTAGCAAGTGTTGAAACCAACTGCATTAAATGCGGTCAGGTGATCATGGTAGCTAGCTCAGTTACCTTGGTGTAGGAATACGAGCGTTTTTCTCTGCCCAAGGACCAGGTCTATCCTCAAAGTGTTCAAACGAGGTTCTGGACAGGCAACTTGTGTCAGCTGTGTTAAGGTCCTCAGTCCGGTAATGTTGTACGCTCGCATGCATGAGCTGTAGCTGTCGACTAATCACTTCACGTTCCGTAACATTGGCACGGGCTTCTACTCGAATGCGCAGACTTCTTATGCAACAGCAGGCTGTGCGAATGTCTCTGCAGTCTTGCTCGTTGATAACACCTGCAAGGAGTTCTGTTTGCTGCAATACGGCGTGGGTGTCTTCCAAAGTTCTGAGAGTATTCGTCAGTCTGTGCACATAGTCCTGCAAAGGAGGAGATCCTGTGCCTCATTGTGAGTCTTGGGGTTCTTGAGGCAGGCATACTACTTCACTTGATTGCACTAGCTCATATGGTCTGGTGGCATTCAAGCAATGCAGGTACTGGATTGCCTGAGCAAGACAGCAACGGGCGCCATGGCTTGATGTACTTTGACATCGCACTAAACTACCATGCAACAATTAAGGTAGCACAACATGAACAAATACAAATTAAAAACCCAGAACAGGATTAAGATATCCCGCCCCCTACCGCCTCCCTTCCCCGATTGGCTCCGACATGCTGACAGCATAGGCAATTGTAGCAGGTGGCCATCAACCATGAGTACCCCATGGTGACAACCCCGCTCAACCTGAAGCAAGTTACACGCTAAATGCATGGATGATAAATTTGGGGTCTCTGCGTCACTTCATGTGGCTCACTGGAACTGCTCGTGTGAGGCAGCGCGAGGCTCTCTACTGCTACTAGCACCACTGGCTGCAGCAGCGGCGGGGGTGGATTACTGCTTGCCGCTGGTTTCATCATTTGGGCGATAAGCGGGTGGGTTTGTTTGTCACGCAGGATTCGCGTCATTTCGCGAGCGAATGCCGCAGGGTCATCCACTGGTGCTTTCGCTTCCGCCAGTGGCCTATCAAGGACAATGGCAATGAGCATTTCACCCCCATCTTTATGGATTATAGTTGGTCGGCCGGCTTGGATCTCGGCGAGGATTGCCACTGCCTTGTTTTCACACACAGTGCGTTCCCATTCTTCTAGAGCTCTTTGCGCCAGGGTGTCCGTCTGCGGTGGGGCTTTTAGGGCAGCCGGTGTCCCTAGTGTTCTTATGAAGGGGCTATCAGGGGGAACGGGGGATGGGAAGTGCTGAATGGCCGCTACTGCACGTTGCACGTCATTTGTTTGTACATCATATGACGTGGTTGTTTTTTTGCTTATGGCAGGTTCGGAGTCGGCCCATAGTTGCTCCAGTGTGTATCCTGGGCTCGGTTCCATATACTTTCGGTTCCATACTGCATGATGGGACCATTGGGGCGCGTCACGGTTGATTTCTACTGAATCCCTTTTCATGTCATATTCTTTGAGCATATCATCTAATTCTTGTAAGCTAGCAGCTCTGTGAATACAGCATTGTCTGACAGCGCCATCAATGTGGAGTGGCCATCCCACAGGCATATGGGAATCTTCCAGGAGTCCGTCACCATTTTCCTCTATGATTGTACCCAACATTGGGACATCGATAGTTGCTTTAAGGCTGACTTGTGCACGTTTGCACTTCCATGTGTCAGGTGCTAAGAGACCTCTGCCAGCCAGCAGCTCAAGTGACTGGAATTGTGGTTGGTCAGTCGCTGGTAGCACCTCTTCTTTGATGACTAACTTCAGCCCATGCAGTGGCTGGGGTTGCTCTTTTTGAGGGTCTTGAGGTTGCTGGGATGTAGTGTCCATGGGTGTTGTGTCTTCAAACCAGGTGGGACGGACTGACTGGACTCCTATGGGACTTGCAGAACTTGTAGTTTTAATGCTTTCTCTGCGCAGGCTATGATAGACGGGCGGGATCATCCATGCCGGCACAAAGACTGTGATGAACTGCACATTCCAGATAACCTGTAGGTTCTGCGGCTTGACTTCAGGCGTGATACATCTTACTTGACCATCGATCACTCTAGTGTATGATTCAGAGCGGTCGAAGGACGCTGTGACTTTCAGGCCTAGATAAAGTTCTCTAAACCAGTATTCCTTAAGCATCATAAAGGAAAGGTGAGGTGCCCTCACTTCCAATACGTGCGAGGCTGGCATTAGAAGAGTTACCATCCATTCAGCTAAGAACTCAATCATTTTGACTTCGAGTTTAGGGAGGATGGCTTGAACTGCTCGTAGTGCACCCGCGATGTCCGGAACATGCCTACGCGAGGGCAATCCAACTGTTCGCTTGGCATACTCGTCCGCAAAGTAAAGTCTGCACAACTTTGAGACCCATTGGCTCGGTTTCTCCATGTCTATGGTGATCTTAGCTAGGGGCCATGGGTCTGGGAGCGTGGATAAACAATGCAACAATTCGGAGGTTAGGTCCGCCGAGATGACGGGGAGGGCTTCTCCTTGTGGGCGATAGTCAACTGCAGGTCCCACCGTGCCTTTGCTTCTTTGCGTGTGGGTGCGGGCGGCACTGTGCACGGCTTGGATGGTGGTTTCATATTGGCTGACCATGGCTCGTAAGTACTTGCATGCGCGAACAGCTGCTCTTCTTGTGCTTGGCCCATCTTCGGGCTGGTTCTTGGCAGCTACTGCGAGGATATCTCGTGCTTCTTCTTCTGGCGACCGTTTGGGTTCCGTATCTGGGGCAGGTGCATTGAGGGCGGTACCTCGGACTGGCGCCTCTTTTGCGCGTGGCAAGTGGTCTGGGATCGGCAACTTCGGGTGTAATCGCCATCCATCAAAGAAGTATATGCCGGGCAGGGACAGGATCTCCTGGTCTGGGCCCGTCTGTGCTACTATGTGCCCGGTGCGTGCTTTATACAGTCCTGAGGGTTGGCACACGTAGGTGGGAGAGTGTGTGCGATCAGCAGCGTAGCCATATAGAACAACTTCAGAGAACGGGAGATTTTGCTCGGGGAGCCACTTGTGTTGAGTTCGTAACCCTGCTTGAACTTCTTGGAAGCGCTTCCTGTTCAGCCATCTAAGGTCTAACTGCACCAATATCAGCCGATATCTTGCTCGCTTCACTTCGTCAGCTTGCTGATCGTAGTATTGATTGGCAATTGCAAGGGGAGGGTACTCCCAGGTTGGTGCCGCATTGAGTGACCACCGGCTTAGCTGTGCTAGATTCTCTTGGACTGGGTCAGGGTCAAATTTTGGCATGCTCCATGTCGTTTCTCCTCTCCGTAGGCCCCGGATGCCATATGCAATTGCGGCAATCACCTGTGCCATGCCCATGAGCCCCATCATGTCTAGCGGGGAGACCAGCAGGGTTAACGATTTGGACCGAGTGAGTCCGACAGTGATTCTGCCTAGGCAGTCTTCAGTATCTTCTGTAGGAGAGCCATTGGAGTAATACTTAGTGTTGAGAAATCCAATACTGGGCTGAGCTACGATTGATACCTGCGCTGTTCCTCCTGCCGAATTGGCTATTGTTTCTACACGCAGGGTGCGAACATAATCTCTTTTGAGCACGGAGCGGTTCAAATTGTTCTTATGATCAGTTGCTGTGGTCATTGTGAAAAGTCCATCGGCAAATCCAGCATTGTGAGGAAAGGGGCTGAGTACTTCTGCCACGAGTTTCTAAATCATTCTAAATCCGTCGCTACCAAACCGTTGATCCTAGCATTAGTATCCCAGAGCACTAGTTGGAACCGGGGTGGCTTGTCGGGAAGGCCTCCCGAAGCAAAACTTCCTAGTTTCTCATAGGCCATTGATCTTCCTGCAAAGATTAGGATATCTAACTGCAACCACTGCATGGTATGTCACAGGACTAACCCTGGAGCTGGACGGAAGCATTAACCCCCAGGCATGGATGTCGCTTACACCGGCGGTCTGAGAGTTTAATACTGCTTGTATGTCACCCGCCATGGGCAGGAGGGTAGCGGCATGCTGCAAAATCCAGGCGAGGCGCACGAGAGACCGTGGAAAATTGAGAGCGGTACCCGCCAGCAGTTCCGAGTCTACGAATCGGGAGTGTCGTTGCATATTTGGTTGAGCTGCTTCAAATACGGCTTTGAGGCCTGGGAGCACAGTGCTGGCTGCCCTGAGGTCTTCCTCATCCTGCGGCGAGAGGTGACTTGTCCATAGCTGACCTAATGTGGACTGGCCTCGTTTGAGGATTTGACTAAGAGCCGTTAAGCCTTCATTTGCCGAACCATCTAGCAGTCGGATCATTGCATCGGCAAGGTTGGCGGGCATGTAGTAGTTGCGGTCGCTTCGCAGGCCATGCTTTTTGGCTAACAGTAGTTGTCGTGCCCGTTTGGCGTTGCGAGCTGCCCGATCAATACCGCCAGGTGTCTGCTCCGAGTCTCCTGTCCACAGGACCAGGGGGTGCTGTTTCAGCAGGCTGATAACTGCAATTTCGCGGTCAGTGCCGTACTGCTGGCCTTCATCAATGACCAGGAGGGAGAGCTCTTGCATGAATCCACTCATTGTGGACCATTGCATGGTAAGATCCTGGGCTACCGTTCCCCCGGTGGCTAATATTAATTGACACTTGTTCAGCATTTGCCTTCTTTCTCTCGGGTGGATATCAAATTTCGTGTGCGAGTAACTGCTTTTGTTGCGCTCTTGGTCTCCCACCAGCCTACTTATGCGCCCAAACACCCCCGACGGGGGGTCGAGCCATAGGAGGAGGTCAGCAAAGGATCGAGTGCCGGAGTTCTCTTTGCAAATGAACAATATTTTGAGGCTGTCGGTAGTGTCGATTTCAATCAAGGCCAGGATGAGGATTGCCATCGATTTTGACTTGCCTGCTCCGAAAAGCCCTTGGATGCACAGATCTAGCCGGTTGGTGAGCAACGCCATTGTCACTGCGCAGAGTGTGCCTAAAACGTGTCCGTCAAGCTCAGCGGCAAAGGAAAGTGCAGTGGAGCGAGTCCAAGGGTGAAGCTCGCCCTCCACGTGACATGGAATTAGCACTAGGCGGAGCAACTGTCCGCACAAATGCAAGAAATGCGATCTTTTGTTGCCCTCCATTCCTTCTACTGCTGTTTGGACATTGTAAATGCCTAATCCCAGGTGGTACCTGCACGGGGGGGTTTGCGCAACCGCGGTAAGCTCACGGGTAGGCTTAGTACATCCGAACATCCACATTGTATCGAGAAAGAAGGTCTGGGGGACCGGGCTGTTCTGCCCCTGGACGGTCGCGTCAACGGGGTCCAGGTGCTGGCCGGAGGCACTATACCAGTCTTGGAGGGCTTCGAGTTGTTCCTTTGCAAAAAACTCAATGGCCGGTCCTGAGAGGAAAGCAACTTCGATGAATTTAGGGTTGCACTGTCTGTATATGCGTTAGGCAGCCAGCTCATCCTTTTTTTGGGCTGCGCGTGGCGTGATGGCGAGGACCAAGCCAAAAAGGATTTGAAGGTCATCTCCATCATAAGCTAGTGCGTCCGCTGTACCCACCATGGCAATGAGCCTACCCGTGCCAATGGGGCTGACTTTGTGATGGTGCGCATCGCTGGCCAGCAGGCTGAACACTTCAGTTTTGCCCAGGCTTGGGTGTCGGAACGCGAAAGCATCCTGCCCGCCTTTAACTTTCCAGTGTCCAACTCGCTGCCTTTGAAGAGGAATTCAAGGGCGATGGGTTGCGATGGTTGCCGGATAGGGCCTGCACTTTGCATTGTTAACCCTGTTTCATTATAGCCTTCATTTGGACTGAGCATGGGCAAGTAGTAGTCTAACATGTAGACAGCCAGGGGCAATTGCAAGGTGCCGAGGAAATGTTGTACCATAGTGGTATAGTTGAGCAACTTGGACCTTGAGGAGATGGTGACTGTTGCCAACGTGGCTAAGTATTGGGTTGCCTCTAGCTCAGTTTTGACCTCTGAATTGTGGGCAGCAATGTGTGTAACAAGTGCCTGTGTCGTGGTTTCAGGTAGCTCACACATTTCCGCTCATTCACGCAGGAGTTTTCTGTCAGTTCTTGAGAGCTCAAAGCTGCACCATGAGATCAGTCGGAGGGGAGCCTGTGAGTACACTTCGAAGGGGAGCACTCC
>CAMXCT020003337.1:0-54553 GCA_947184155.2 Cladocopium goreaui
TTCGTGAATACGACGATGTTGTTGCAGAGGCCAAGAAGAACAAAAAGGAAGTACATATGGCCAGGGTCCATGGCATATGCGTGGAAAAGAATTACCAGCTGTCAGAAGACAATCCTGGACGAAAATTCAAGGAAGAGGCGTTCTGCTAGGAAATCAGGTGAAGAATCAGCATTGGGAGGCAGCATTCTTCCAAGACTTGGGAAATTCCCCTGCTTCCTTCGAAGCCTCACGATGGGCAGATTTTTACGGATGTCTTCCTGGGCACTCCGTCAAGTTGGCAGATGCGATTCAGGCTTACATCCAGGCTAAGTTGAAGGGACCTTTGTTTTGGGTGGAGTTACCCACTGATGCATGGCCTCCGGAGATACAGTATTGGAAGTTCCGTCGCCCTGTCGTAAGACTCGACAAAGCCCTGTATGGACACCCTGATTCAGGCACGATGTGGGAACAACATTGTGACAAGAAAGTCCAAGAAATTGGTTTTAAGCCCATTGGAGAGGAATGGCCTTCTATGTATTTTCATGATGAGCTCAAATTGCTGTTGGTAATCTATGTGGATGACCTTAAGCTTGCTGGGCCCTCCGAAAATCTGGCCAAAGGTTGGGAAATGCTGCGCACTGTTCTGCGCATTGAACCCGAAACCGACTTGGGACTTTACTTAGGATGTGTTTTATCCCAAGGTGAGACCCAATTACATAATGGTAAGAAAGTCAAGACCATAACTTATAACATGGAAGGATTGTTAAAGTTATCGGTGGAAAAGTATCTTGACATCATTGGCAAGGACACAAAATTGAAAAAGGTATCAACTCCAAGCCTTCCAGAGGAAACGAAAAGTAGCCCGTATCGAGCTCCTCCCGATGGAAAACGCAAAGTTGAGTGTCCTTGGTGTGCACATTCCTTCGATCCAGATATGCCTGCTCTCTCTGAGACTGGCAACTCACGTCCTGGCCAAGACAGTGAGACGCTGAGCCGTGGGAATCTAGCTCCGCATGCAGCTAGTGTGCTTATGAAGCTGCTTTATGCAGCCCGCATTGCGCGGTTTGACCTGTTGAGATCCATCAATGCTTTAGCACGTAATGTAACTAAATGGACAAAGGATGATGACGCCCGTCTTCATCACTTAATGTGTTATGTTAATTCCACATTGTCCCTCAAAATGATAGGATGGGTCGGAGACAAAATTGAAGATTTATCATTAGGACTATTTGCAGATGCGGATTTCGCTGGATGTGCCCAATCCTTGAGATCAACTTCAGGATCGCACTTACAAGTCCAAGGTAAGTTCACAAGATTCCCACTTGCTGGTGGAAGTAAGCGACAAGGGTGTGTTAGTCATTCAACCCCCGAAGCTGAAATTGTGGCTGCAGATACTGCACTTAGGACTCTAGGAATCCCCGCACTAAGTCTGTGGAAAGTCTTAGCCAAAGCTTTTCCTCAACTCCTGTTTCATGACGATAATCAAGGTATGATTGGTGTTGTCAGATCAGGACGGAATCCAACCATGCGTCATTTGGAGCGCACACATGGTATTTCCATTGCCTCCATGCATGAAAATTTCCAAAAGGATCATTTTGTATTGATCTATGAAATTACAGGCAAAATGGCAGCCGATATCCATACTAAAGGATTCAAGAATCCCATGGCATGGAAGAAAGCTTGTATGCTAATCAACTTGTTGGAACCTCAGGACTTGCAGAGCAAAGAAGTATTAGACATGTTGCAGCCAAGCACCGATGTCGATATGACCACTCGCCAAGTCTTCCAATCCAAAACTGAGGACATCCCAAACTTCCCATACACGGAAACCCCTATTTTGCCAAAAGAGGTGTATAGGAAGGGTTTGACTAGTAAAGAGAAGCTACAATATTTGCCAGGTATGGATCCCATTTTTGTCGTCAAGCAACCGGTGTTTTACCGTCCCAAGCCACCCGGCTTGATTGTGCCGCCAGATGTATTAAGATCCACATGGGTTCTTCTAAATGGGGCGTGGACAAAGGTCGAACACCGTGCATCTCCACCAGAGCAGGCTATCAGATTTGATAAGTGGGTTGAACGAGCGTGTTTTCAGTACCATTCGCCCAACAAGCAGCCGTTGATCCCGGACACTGTTTCACAATCCGTTTCAACGACTTCAACCCACCGGGTGATGTCGTCAAAGCACGTGCATGCCCCGCCTGCCCACTCGAGCTCACTACGTGACTCGTGTGCGTCAAAACCACATGACCGTGTACAGCATCCGACCGATTCACCAATGCTGATGTTCTCGGTTGATGCCTTGTTTTTAGATGCACAGACATCACCGTCTCAACACCCGAAATCCATTCACCAGTGCCTCCAGCCAGCCACACGTGTGATCAATACGCTTATGCGCCTTGTTCATGGGGGAGTGAGGGTGAAGGATGGCATTCGCACAGTGAAAAGGGGCACCCACAGTCCACTTCAACACCTGGCCTATGTCATACGCATCCGGAATTGGACATCAATGATAACATTCCGTTTGTAAAATCCACCCGAAAATCCCAAGTGTTAGGTAAGAAAAATGAAGACCATTGGCAGTGGGATGGGAAAGAGACATTGATCCGAATTCACAAAACACCAAGAAGGCAAAACTTTATACCACAGGATTGCGAAGACTGTCCTTGTGATCCTAGGATCATATGTGATGAGAGGGAAACCGAACAAAAGTTCAAAACCAATACTCGAGTGATCAAAGACATGTGGAGATTCAAGGGCGACAATCATGAATCAACCAACAAGTTGAATGAATTTTGGACTGGAAAATCGACATTTAAGGTGCTCGCCAACGCTGAAGTGATCGATGGAGGTAAGAACTGTAAGGTGAGTCAGGGAGTAATCACGCTATGCACCAATTGCAATGACGTGAAAACTATTCCCATCACTGATGTTTTTGTCCCCTATCAATATCACATTGAAGTAGGCAAACATGAGGTTGACCATCCCAAAGTGTCGTTAATCCTTTGGAGAGAAAAGAAAAACAGAACTTTGGAATTTCAATTTTCCAAATCACCTTGTGACTTGATGACATCAAAGTATGCGAAGTTTTCCCTTGCAATCAATTTGATCGAAGTTCCTCAAGCAGTCCCATGCTTCGTCTTGTTATGCTCGGAAGAGAGAAACTGGTTTACGTTCTTGCAAAACAAAATGAAGGACGAAATGAAGTTTCATGTCGTGCCAATCACTGAAGATGACGACATGCTCTCTCCGTACGGAATCAGCAAAGCAAGGCGATGCCTACGGACCAAACTTGATTCAGTGTTCTTTGCAGGTCCATGTACAGGAGGTTCACCATGGAACCGAATCAACCGATGGGTGAGCGAAGCAACGACACAACTCATCGAAGCAAAGAAGCAGATCTTCTGGGCGATGTGGGAAGTGTTCGCATCAGTGCTAAGTGAACTTATTAACATGGGATCACCAGCCTTGCTTGAGTTGCCTAGGGGTTGTGACTATTGGAAGGACCGTAGAATGACTGACCTTGTGGAAGGAACCGTATCTCATGAGCACAAGTTTGATGGATGCATGTATGGCTTGAAATCACAATTCCAAGAGACTCCCAAACCAATCAAGAAACCATGGAAGATTGTCACATGGGGGGTGTCTTTTCCAAAGCTTCATAGAAGATGTGATCGGCGTCATGACCATGCTGAGTGTGCCGGTAGGGAAACTCGCATTACTCAAGTTTACACTAAGTGGATAGCCAAGATAATCATGAATGGAATTAACGATCATGTAATCAAGAATAGTCCATTTGTGAACGTCAGAGTGATGAAACGTTGGAAGCCGCTTGCATGTGATGAACAACTGAAAGCTGAAATATCTCGTGATTTCGAGAATGTCCGCAGTCACCCAATCAAGTCGGTGGCAACATCCGTTTGTGCTATCCGAGAGCTCGACGCCATTGACCTTTCGTTCGAGCGATCGCTACTGCACTGGTGCTTTTCGAGATTGACATCAACTTCGGTTCATTCTTCGTGGCACTTTTCATTTTCGCGTCAACCGCTTTCTGAATTCGACTCCGACTGGTTGTTACGAGACCTACGGTTCGTACAACTATTTCCGCTGTTCGAACAGTTGTCACGAGACCTACGGTCCGTGCGACTTTACTCTGTACAAAGCGTGATGGCCGAAACCCATGATCTGAACTCAGTAGGACAATTTGCTGGAAGCCGAATCACCGTTGCATTACGAGTGCTGAAGGGATTGTCCGAAGGAACCATTGCAGCCAAGACTCCATCACCATTCCGAGACACCCGAGGTTCGAATTTTCGACTGATCTCAGATGAGGACACAGCCAACCAATGGATTAGGTTTGGTATGCCGCCTGCAGTTGTCTACTCAGCATACTTCGCGAACTCCAGACACACCAGTGAGGCCACTGCACAAGCCCTGGAGGTAGCATACAAGTTGTTGCAGAGAGCGCAGGACATCGAGAAGGGGTGTTCAGGATGGGAGTTTTTGTCAAAAGGGTCGAGATTCGTGAAGGTCTTTGCTAGCAGGTGCCCATATGATGATGCAACTGTGGGACACTTCATGGACAAGGAGATCTATGACAGACTTGATGAGCTCTGGATCGTATTGTCCAAAGGACATTTTCCCGAACCTTTTGATGATCAAGCCACTGCAGCAGAAACTGAGGCAAAGATCCGAAGCATGAAACAAATTTATCGAGGAACACCATCAGTCAACACAGATCCGAGTGCCACATCATGGTTAGCTGTGACAAGGACCGCCGAGTACTTCAAAGTCATGGACGAGTTGACCAAGGTGAATCCGAAGTCTCCATCGGACAATGATAGCTATTTGACGGCAATGAAGAACATGATTGAAATCCAGATGAGGCACCTAGGACATGCATTGAGGTATCACAATGAGCAGAACCCATCAGACAAGATCATCTTGCAGGATGTGATGAAGGATGTGGTTGCTTTCGAAACCAACCAACCGAAAGGAAGGAGTGCAGCCCAGAACCATTTCTTGTGTTTGTTAGCCCTCGGCACGACCCTTGAAAGACACAAGACCAGCGCTAGAGGAGATGGAAACTTGCCGAGAGTAGCAGAGCTGTCCGAGATTCAGTTTTCGATTCTCAAAGTCTTTGACATTCCTCAGGGAATCCTGATTGGGCATGGATACAATGTCTCAATTGCCGATGAAGGAGCCAGATATACTGAGAAGGAAAGACGTCATGCCTGCCACAGCTCTCTCAAAGATTTCACCACCGTGATGACCGAGACTCAAGCTGGTACAGCCGGAGGCATGCACAATTTCGACAACTGGGATGTTCCCCTGACCTTCAATGACGGACGACGACCATACGAAGTTGACCTATGGAACAATGAGGAACCTTCATGGGTGAATGATGACACATCAACTGGACCCAGCGACCAGAGTACATCCGCTCCTACGGAGGGATCACAACCAAAGGCATCGCAACAATCACAAAGTTCGAACATTCAACCGAAGAAGATGTCAAGATCATCAACTGGCGGAGCCTCATCTTCGTCAACCCATGCAGCTTTCCGATCTGGACCTGGGGCAACATCTCAAGGTCGTACTGAACCAGAAAGAGATGAGAATTGGATTCCAACTGAAGACTGGATGAAGAGGAAGAAACCTTCAACCGTGGAAGTGCGTCTCCATGCTGCCGAAGACTATGCTCGTGAGGAACAGCGAATTGCATTCCTGCGATCCGGCAAGGATTTTGTGCTCTCCATCGTAGAGGGTCCTCATACTACTCACAAGTATGGATCCAATTTGATCTGGAAGCAGTATTTGAGAAGATTGACATTTCATGCTGCCCTGTCTTTCAACATGCTGACAGAAGGTCAACTTGATTCCCACATGATCAATGAGAATGACTACGAATGGCTGAAGCTCTATCACTACATCATCACGACCACAGAGTTTGTCAGGTGCAAAGGATATCCTGTGACGGAGGTCCTAGCTATGTTGACACTGGGCATTGAAGATACGGTGGAGGGCGAGATTCGAGCCAAGCTCAAGAAGTTGGGAAACAAGATTGGACAGTTCATCATCGGGGAACCTTGGTTAGACAAATGGGATGAATTGGGAGGACAAGTGAGAAACAACAAAGCTCTCATCTTGACGGATTTGACTTACCAAACGAGATCTAGCTCAAGAGTCGTCAATGACATCGAGGCTGTGCTCGACAACATGGGTCTTTCATCCATCAAAGTGTACCAACTTCCCTATGAATCTCTGGAGAAACCCGAGGATTTCTTGAAACTGGCAACGAATGCATTGACTTTCCTACGAACCAACGCCAACGCGTTCTCAAGTGCCACTGTTCATATTTGGATCTCTTTCGCAGCACTTTTCAGAGGACAAACTCGCATACTGATGCCAAATGCAGACTTCATCATCAAATTGGCGGAGATCATCACTGAGATCAGCCAAGCAGCACATCTTCCAATTTTCGTCAACATTCTGAGAGATGCCCGGTTTCTTGGGTCCCAATCTTCGATTGTATCCATGGCCGAGGAGCTTGCAAGAATCTTGAAGGAAAAGGGCATTATTCACTCCACCAATGAAAGATTCTGGAAACAGATATATGCTTGTGGACGTGAGCCTTTTTATTGGAAAGAAGGTGAAGGCAAAGAAGTCATTTGGGCTATGCTTGAAAAGTCATTGATGCGACAGAAGGTCTTCTTACATTGTGCAATGGATCATGATACAGTCCATGACCTGAATGAAGAATGCGTCCATGTGAAGAACACCGGATTTGACATTGAAACCATCAAACGATGCACAGAACATCCACGAATTATTCCCAGCATTCGTGCTGGAGAGGTCACAGATGCTCAAGCTGGATCAGCAAACATCATTGGAGGAATGAAACACATGAAGGATGCAGTCCAGAGGAGAGCATGGTCAGACATCCGACGAGGAGTATTTACCCCGGAGCCCCTGACAGATGTGGATGAGCATTGGGTCGAGGTAACCGAAGATTCCGAATTGATGTGCGATGTGTGCAAAGGATTTCACAAAAATGATTCGAGATTGAATACCTGCACTGAGAACCGCACAAGATGCCTGAATTGCGCAAGCAACTGGACGAGAGCGGCAATCTACGGAACTGAAGACATTGGGATGGATGAATTTTCACAGGATGCAAGAGTAGCTGCAAGATTGCTCAACATCTACAATGAGTGCGTTGACTGGAGAGAAATGGAAGCCGAGAAGGACCTCCGTGGATTCCTGGTCACTGCGACACTTGCAATGCTTTCAGGTTACAGGACGACAAGCGATGTGCTCAAACAGGTATCACATCGAGGTGCTATCCGAATGCCTGCATACATGGTGAAAGGGAAATGCAGACGAGACCTGTTACCCCAATTCACTGTACAACGTGAAACTCGAACAGAGGATTGCGGAGGCGGAATGCACCGAATGCGATGGTTTTACAGACTGCTTTGGGATGGTGGAAACGTCGCTTATCATGACTACATGAAGACGGTGCTGACCAAGGAGGAGATCGCATCAATGCTCAATCCAACCGCAACAGCTGAGTATGTCGGCGACATTTTCGAATTCTGGCTTGGAATGCTTGACCTGGGTATTCAATTTCCTACTATGTTCGCTGGATGGGGGGCAAACCTTGACAGTTGCCTCGCAGGACTGGAAGAGTCGTTTTGGCTATTCAGCAGTTCATGTCGGCCTACCGACACCATCAACACAAAGCGAAACCGATCCAGGAAAGCATACATCCCGCCGGTCGAGAACAACATGGTGATAACGATCCTGAGAGAAGCGGGAATCTTCGACCTACTCATGCAGAAGAAGATCACCAGAATGCCGGTGCTCCCGGAAGCCAACTACGACGACCATCCTGAAATGATTGAGGTCTCTTCAAGCGATGAGGAGGAGGATGAAGTTGGCGAACCTGAAGACGAGACCACGACGCCTACGGCGCGGGGCCCTCGAACAGAACAGACTTCAGGAGAAACCGATGCCGGAGCCGGTGACATCGAGATTGAGGAGGAGGAAGATGACATGGGGGGCCAACCTTCGGAGGCGAAGAAGCGCCGAACTGAGGTGCGGGACATCCGTGATCGATTTGAGAAGCTGATTGCAGATGCATCGAGTGTTCAGTATTGTCTCATTTGTGGTGGAATGCATGACATTGATGAATGTACCACACCAGATGACGAGAAAATGAAGGACACCCTATGGCGCATGAGGTTGATCATGGATCAGAAGTCCAAATCCCCATCATCTTCGGAAAGATCCAACGCCGCGACAAGAGGCAGAAAAGACAAGCTCCCGAAGAACGTCATGCCAAGAGGAAAACGTTGGGGAAGAACCAGATTCACTGAAAAAGAAGAAGTGACCAAATGCTTCTACAGTCAGTCTGCCTTTATGTACGACATTGGTGATCGTGAAGAAGGAGGACAGTACTTAGTGAATGGCGTCGAAGTCAACCCAATTAGCCGAGGTGTGAAGAATCGTCACGAGCTTGATGTGCTGATTGAACGTGCGGCTGAGGAATCCCCGCCTGTTTTGCCGACCATTGAAGAGCTGAACGCTTGGAACCCCAAAGATCATGATGCATATGTGAAATGGCTTACTGAAGAGAGAAAACAGTATGGAGACAACTGGAATTTCAGACACATCCAACCATTCACCCATGGCCACAACATTGGTACACTTCAACTTGCTCGCATCAATGGAGAAGAATATCTTGGTCTTGGATGGAGTAAGGTGCATCGATATGGCGAGAATGAGTGGATGGGCAACAAGTGGGACAATCCGCAATGGATAGTCGAATTGTCGAAAAGATTCAATGCAGCGCTACGCCACTCCGTGGGTTGCGTCAAAGACAATCGAAATCACCGTGGACTACCATGCGACGAAGCAGGTTGGGTCAATGTCGAGTCGATCTTGAAGTACGACAACATTTGGAGAGACCAACATACATTGGCTGGAACGACCCGCGTCAACTACCCAATACTTGTTGAGAGGTGGAACAATTTCCAGAGAGTGATCTTCACTGAGTACAAGCAGACGAAAAGGATCCGAGCTCAAGTGCTAGGACTCAAAGTCACGAAAGGTGAGTTGGAACACATCATGAACAACTTCAATGACGAATTGACCTCGAGACTTGAGCGACACACACTGAGGTTGGAAATTGGAACAGCAGATCGAGAGATTTGGCTATGGCCGGTGGCAATCCGTGCCCCTATGGCGCATTCAAGAGTTCAAGGCGGTGTGCACATTGAAGACAAGAAGACTTCCTATCAGATGAACCCTGGAGTCGGATACACTCTTGGAGGAGGATTTCATTGCACCACTTTTGACAACATCGCTCAAATCTTCAGAGAAGGACTACGTCCCGGAGGAGGAGGCGACCGCATCAATACGTTCTTCGTGCCATTCGCACCGTGGGACGTACGAAGTCAGTCGGTGCTGAGATTCAGGAAGATCGAACAAACTGATCTTGTCTACATCTACATCACGTACGATTCCATCGCCAAGTTCTCCCCTCGATTGTCAGCAGACGGACACATTTTGGTCCAAGAAACAATTCCATTCGAATCATTCGATGCAGTTTGGTACTACGATTGTAAGGAAAAGGACTACTACCGTTTTATGATCACGAAGGGGAAGGATCAACTCGTGCTTTCTGTACAAGGGGCAAGGAGGGTGGCCACCATTGAACGATTTGACAAACTCATTGGGAACATTGTGCCTGATGAATCATCACCCGATCTGAACGGACTTCGAAAGCTTGTCGATATCAAGACCGGTCACTTCAGTCATACTCACAGATTGTTCCCTGGACATCCGGATTGGAATGATGCAATATCATTGTTAGCAGTCACTCATCATCCCAGCAAGGAGGACCATCGACTATGCCCCGCATGTCTGATGGAGACCCCTGCACCATTATCGATTTGTGTGATGTGCAAAGGATTTTTGGTGAGTCATAGATGGAGGAAACGAATCAAGATCACCGTGGCTACAGTACCAAGTGCCGAATCACATCATCGAGAAGAAGATCTCAAAGACCATGTCAAGAAAGCGTGGGAGGAGGTGAAGATCGATTTGACAGGTGATGGTGATGACGATGAGATAATGCCAGATGATGATGACGTCAACATGAAGAGTCCAGAACAAGAACCTCGACCAGAAGAGGGGGATGATGACCAAGCCTCGAAGAAGGGCGACATCAATGATGAGAAAAGAGACTTCAGAGAACAAGATGAGGTCGACAAGTTTCTCAACCAAGAAGGAAAACCGACCGACGAAAATGACGATGAAGAGATAGCGGTCGATGAAATCAACATTGAAGAATATGAGGCTGGAGAAGCTCGTGATGCAGTGATTGAGTACCCCAAGTGGATGAAGCGGATTGAGTTTGGATCAAAGGTCCTACCAATCGAGCCTTGCACAATTGGAGATGCTCAGCCGGAGCTCATCAAGATCCTCCTGTTGCAGATTGGATTACGTATCGTCAGGATCTACAGACTATTCCAACGGAACTTCTGTGGAGACATCGAGACGGCATGGAAACACTTTCAACAGAACCAGAAATTCAGGATGGACCTGGACTCAAGAGTGCCTTACCTAGGCGAGGATGAGAATGGTGAACTCATTGAACCAACTGCACAACAGATGAAAGAGCTCTACAAAGAGATCGGCCGACCAAATCAAAAGGACGACATCGGAGAAGAGGGATTCGTCAATGCATACTATGGGGCAGTGGTACTCAAAAGACTTCTCATATATACCCTTGAATGTGGCTACACGTATGATGACTTACAAAATATCTTCTTTGAAGAGGAGATGGAGAAGCTGTCGAAACGTGACACAACGATGGATGAGATGAGAAAGACCGCAGCGGCCCGCGACGCCCTTGACCGACAAGACGTCATGGTCAGAAGAATCATTGCAGGTGCATACAGGGTGAATGCTGTTTATTTCTTCAGGAACGTCGACTTTCAAGACACAATCACACTGAACCCAGTTGACATTGTGTGTGCTCTTCGTCCCGCACTTCGAAGAATATCACTTTTACACCTGATCCTTCAGAATGGCCGACAATTGCCACGACCTCTACTCCAGAAGCTGTATGATGCGATCGATGACTACAACCACATCAAGCAGCGGGACGATCAACGGCCAAGATGGGGCATCCACATGTCTGACGCTCACATACTTGCGATTGCTGATACCCCAACTCCTGCTGATCGTGAACGTGCTAACCCAGCCGCTGGCAAATCGAAAGCAGCCCCGAAAGCAGCAACAGCACTGGGCAGGGTGTCAAAAGCGAAAGCATCATCGTCAGCAACTTGGAGAACAGTTGAAACCGCTCCTCCGCCAAAACAAGCTCCAGTAACCCCGCCACAGAAAGGTGGAAAAGACAAAGGGAAAGGTGGAAGATCTTATTCGCATCGTGGTGGCGACTGGAACCAACAGGGATACTATGGATGGGGATATAGATGATGAATCGATATGACCTCTGCATAGGTCCTGATTGAACCTGGCGATGCGAGGATGCAATCATTGCTCGAGATTTACCTCTACTTCATTTCGAATGATTTCTGAGAGGACTCTGAGCCGGCTAATTTGGAACCACACATTTTTTTTTAACATCATTGCACGAGACGCTGAGTTTCTACAGCGGTCTACATCTCAACAGACGAAGGAACGGGAAGGTAAACTTCTAGTTCCATGGTCAAATTTATGTTTTTGATTTCTTTAATTCACATGCTTGAGTGGGATTCCATGCTGGCTACGCCACATCGGATGAACCTCAATGCTAGACACCGACTACGTCGTGTCTACGTGCACGTGAACAGAACCTTTTATCTTTTGGTAGAGATCGTAGCAAGCCGCCATGTAGATGCAAAGTTCTGAACGGACTTTAGCTCTCCATAATTCAATAAATGAACAGCTGCAAATATAGTGGATCAATTCAAAGGACACTCCGTTGCGCGTAGCCAACAAAGTTGGCTATGCGTGGGGGGTGCGAATAGAGTGTAGGCTACGTACGATTGTATATTCACATATAATTCGACACTCTAGGATCCAATGCCAAAGGGGTATTTCAAACTGGCCTCTTTGGCTCAAGTCCCACTGCAGCACCAGGACAAAGAACTGCCATGCGGAAGCTGATGCCCGTGTAACGTCATCATTGGAGCATTTACTTCAAATCCAACTACCGGAACATAATCGGACAGGCAATCCCCGATTCTCAATACATACATACATACATACATACATACATACATACATACATACATACATACATACATACATACATACATACATACATACAGACATACACACACAGACATACACACACAGACATACACACACAGACATACACACACAGACATACACACACAGACATACATACACACACAGACATACATACATACATACATACATACAGATACATACAGATACATACATACATACATACATACATACATACATACATACATACATACATACATACATACATACATACATACACTCACATATACAAACATACACACACATACATACACATACATACATACACATACATACATACACATACATACATACACATACATACATACACATACATACATACATACACATACATACATACAGATACATACAGATACATACATACATACATACATACATACATACATACATACATACAACATACATACATACATACATAAATACATACATACATACATACGAACAGAACAGAACAGAACAAAACAAAACAGAACAGAACATAACATAACATACATAACATACATAACATACATACATACATACATACATACATACATACATACACACACATACATACATACATACACACATACATACACACATACATACATAACATACATAACATACATAACATACATAACATACATAACATACATAACATACATACATACATACATAACATACATCACATACATAACATACATAACATACATAACATACATACCGTACATACCATACATACATACATACCTACCTACGTACGTACGTACATACATACATACATACACATACATACACATACACATACATACATACATACATACATGCATACATACATACATACATACACACACATACATACATACATCCATACATACAAAGACATACATACATACAAAGACATACATACATGCATGCATGCATGCATACATATATACATATATACATACATACATACATGCATGCATGCATACATACATACATACAAAGACATACATACATACAAAGACATACATACATACATGCATGCATGCATGCATGCATGCAAGCATGCATGCATACATATATACATACATACATACATGCATGCATGCATGCATGCATACATACATACACATACACATACACATATACATATGCATATACATATACATATACATATAGATATACATATACATATACATATACATACACATATACATATACATACACAACAATATTTACATATACATGTATACATTTACATACACATGAATATATCCAATCAACATGGCCATTATCATTAATCATCCATTTACATCCATTGACATGTATAACCAATGATGCTTACAATATATCCCCATGATAATCCCATGACAATCCTTTGAGTATCCCACGATGATAACCCATTGGCAGGTTTTTACTGCGGCTCTTTGCTGGCCCCTTGGGATCTGCTGGTGATGCTCTGCCAGGCGGGGCAAGGAGGAGTGACGCGTGTGAGAGGAGTTCGAGACAAGAATTTGCGGCCATGGAAACGGTTGAAAAAAAATGAGAAATCATGAAGCTTGGGGATTTGTTTGGAGAATATTGGAGAATCTGGTGATTCCAACATATTCCAGCCATTCAAAGTGAGAGGTTCGGGATGTTGATGGATAAAAAAGGACTTTCCAACCACTACCTTGTGGCGCCATTTGGTGTCCAAGTAGCGCGTTCGATAAATCTCATAGACATGGATTTTCTTAGATGCTCTTTTGAAGTTGCTCTATTTGTGCTCGGAGTTTTTGTGAGTACCTGTACCACACATTCAGTAAACAAAAGGGCGTGGGGAAGTTTATTGATTCCGATTTACTCAACATTTGAATTTTGCAGTTGTTCACTTTCCTGCTTAATGTATACTTGAGTTGACACGCTTTAAGAATTGTCTAGCATGTACGCAGTTTTTGGCAGTGGATCAAATATGGGGTAGCGGGACCCGCCTCATTGAACACTTTTGATGCTAAACCAATCCATCTAGTTTTAGGGGTGTCAACCATGCCTTCGCCCGATCATACTAAACGCATGTAAACACTGGAAAACCTGCTGTTTATCTGTTTGATCATTGGGGTTGTCGTTGGGTACAGCATGCCCAGAAGGGATATGATAGCTCACCTATTTGGTTGCCATTGCACCTTTTGTCTGCCCATATTGTGTTTTTAAACAGAGCGGCTAGAACCCACAGACGCACCAACACACACTACTGTCGTCTAATACAACCAGTGAAACTTCCCTGGGAGCCAGTAGAAGTTGCTACCTAACTTGTGACTTTGGTAGGTTATGGTAGGTTCATTAGGAAAGGTACGTGTCCCCCTTCAACCATCATCTTTTTGTACCAGCCTTATGAAGTCAAAGGTGGATCATTCATATTGATACCCTCTGGTAATTTAACATAGCTATGGAACATGGCCCATAGAAACAGATGATTTTCCCAACTAGAAACCTCCTTTTATGGTTGGGATTTTCCAGTTCGCTATGTTACTCATAACCTGAGGGTTATAGCAGGTCTGCTTTGATAACCCCCCAAATTTCCCAGGGGGATCATCAGTCATTGAGGCCTTGTGCCTTTGGCCGTTCGTCATGCCTCGGAAACTCTGTGGGCGAAACGCAAGATCTGGGCGCCACGGCCAGGGCTGGAAGATCCGATCCCCAGACTAAAAATGTGAATGATTGATGGTTCAAAATGGAACATCCTATTTAAATGGATGAGAACTGGGGGTACCTCCATTTTAGGAAACCTCCAAGTGAAGGATTTTTTGTTTTTAAGAGGAAGATGAGTCAAAGAGTTTCCGTTGCCATTCAAAGCTGCCACAGAGTATGGATGGAGTACACAATTACATTGAGATTTTCACTGGCAAGACATGGGGAGACTGACCAGCGCGAACGGTGAGACTATACTAGGGCAGGATATCATATCATATCATATATCATATACTCGTATCATATCATATATTATCTATCATCTATAATCTATTGTCTATCATCTACCATCTATCATCTACCATTTATCATCTATTATCTACCATCTATCACCTATCACCTATCATCTATCATAAATCATATCTCATATATATATAGCATATTTCGTATATCACATATCATATCATGTATCATGTATCATATCATATATCATATCACATATCATATCGGATATCATATCATATATAATATCATTTATAGTATCACATATCATATCATATATCATGTCATATCTCATGTCATACGTCATGTCATACATGATATCATAATCATATCATATATCATATATATATATTCATATATAATATAGTGTATATCATTTAGCACATAACATATGTCATATATCATGTATATATGCATATTATATTATTATATCATATCATGGTGGCGACGTATGCTGGCTAAGTTTTGGTTGGTATCATTTCTTTCCTGTGCTCAACATCGGGGATGCCAACGTAATTCATTAAGATAATATTTAACACTTGCGTTCACGCAAATGACTTTGCTGTGCTGTTTGCAACAAAACAAACCTCTTTTGATCTAACAAAGCTATGGGACATAACTATCATTTTAAATAGGTGAGATCATCTACAGCCATCCATAGCTGTATTGTATTATGAGAAGGTATATAATGTAATCAGTACTTCTGAAGGTGTTTGGTGGGTAGAGATCCTGTGATGGCCACAGTGCCAAACATGTGCTGAGAAGACACCAGATTTTGGCACGGTGAGAAACTTGACTGTTCAGATCCCGTTGTAGTTTCACAATGTTTGACATATTTACCATCTGGTAATTTAACATGGCTATTGAAAATGGCCATTTATAGTGAGTTTTCCCATTGAACATGGTGATTTTCCATAGCTATGTTAGTTTACCAGCTGGTAAACCCCAAACTTCAGTGATGGCATCCTTTAAATCCACTGGTTCCATCGTTGGCTTGGAACGAAGTTCCAAGGCGCCTCGACCAGAGATCCGCAACTACTATGCTCAGCGATTGGAGGACGTTGTGGTTGATGGAAACTTCAACCAAAGACGACACAAAAGAAGGCATGACATGGCATGACATCCATGATATGTTGGTATACGTTTAAGGTATTTGTTGTATATGATTGCAAAGTATTTGGAACCATGGTATATCCAGCAAGCCCATCTTGTTGCTTTGGTTCTCAGATTCTCCGCCAGTTTTCCGCCAGTTCTCCTCGAGGACTGGTCCCAATTGCGAGCAGCCAATGAAGTTGCAAACTTTGCCGAGTGTCCTGGATGAAATTCAGTTGATTCCCCAGCAGATGCTGCGAAAATCTCAGGAAATCTAACCTGCCAAGGTCCTAAAAATCGCCCCCGACATCGCCATCTTAAAGAATCTTAAAGAAATATGATATCCTTTACAATTACGTTTAAAAGAATAATAATCAACCCCTTGCGCTGGTTTAATTTTGATAAGCATCATGGAACGACCACTGTCCAGTATACGGGGCTTCTAACTTAGCCTGACCTGATTTCCCTGGTCCCTCTGATCCTCAGGCCGTTGCTCGCGAATGAAGCAGCTTTGCCATAGGCAACTGCGACAAAAAGGCAGCGCGAAGGACGAGCCATGCAGTATGAAGCTGTTGGTACATGGGTCTGCCTCAAAACTAAATGGTGTATCCATGGATCCGCAAATATATTGGTCACATTTGGATATATTTGGTCACTTTATTGGTGCGAAACATTGCGAAACCATAGATTCAACATGTTTTGAGCCAATTCCATATCAACCATTGGTTGCTACATTCTGGTGATTTCATTTTCAATGGCATTTCATTAGTTGTTGCGGGCATAGCTACATTTGAGTTGGTCGAGGTTGGTCTGGGTATGAACTTGTTTTTCCGATGTTTTTCGATGCCACGCGATCGAATGGGTTACCTAAGCAAGAATCATAGGGATGTTCCCGCGGTGATCAGGATACAGTCACCAGCAATGAGCAACATCCCATATGCTCCATGTATGGTATATTTACCTACATTTGCCCTAAAAATCACCCAAATGTAGGTAAATATACCATACATGGAGCATATGGGCATGCCTGAGTCGCCTAATGTTGGCAACATGGGAGGCCCCGAAGAATTACACCATCCAAAACTGCCCCAGTTTGGTTCCAGACATGGCTGGCCGAATCGGCTGGCCTTTCAGTGGCTGAGTGATCGATTTTGCATGTGGCTAAATCTACCAGTCGGAGATTTTAAAGGAGACTGTTCAGTCGACTGAACCCCGCAATTTAAAGATTCAGTGAGTATTCTTTGTCCTCAACGCATCCCGACTGAATCTTGAATCAATTGGTTTAAGGGAAGATCTTAACCGGAAACCATAGTTATTTTCCCATTAAATATGGGGGTTTTCCTGTAAATGTTCCCTTAAACCAATCCATTGATTGAATGGATGCCACCTCATCCCGAGTCTTTTGGGTATTTCTGAAAGTGGGACTACTCTCTCCTAACCATGGCAGTAGACCGTTGGATGATTTGGGGGCACCAACGTTTCTAATAAGATGACATCTGGATACTATATGCGACATTTAGGGGTACCATATATAGTAAAATTTTAAGAATGTTGTACCAGATTGGTACCATAAGATTGATAATGAATCTGGTTGGTGGTTTGGAAATGTTTGGAACATTTTTTATTTTTACATATATTGGGAATAATAATCCCAACTGACTTTCATATTTTTCGGAGGGGTAGGTCAACCACCAACCAGTAATGCTATATTTAGGAAAATGACAATCCGTTTCTCAGCCGGAACTCAGCTCATCCTTGGTGCAGCTGTTGGGCACAGCGCTGATCTTCCCGGCGAGACGCCGCGCCATCGCCATGCGGTGCAACGTGTGGTGGCTGGGCATAGCCCTGGTTGGCTTGGCTAGCAGCAATGAGGCACTGGAGGATGGCTTGGGAGGGATTTTCTTGCAAATATGTATGGGAAAGTAAATTTATGGTTGTTATATGTTGTTATATAGATTTATATAGTATGTTATATATATATATTATATGATATTGAATAATATAATATATATATATACATATTTAATAAGTTGCACACCAGGGTCCTCAAAATTTGGAAGATTGATGAAGATCGGATAGAATTGGTGGGCAGCCCATTACTTAATCGCAAGATCTCAGCTACCGGCTGGCGCCAATTGAGCGTTCCAAGGGCATTCTATGGCATTCTTGAAGATATTCTACAGAGCTAGGATAGATTGTCCCATACCTAACCCATACCTATCTTATTGGTGATAGACATCTATACATATCTATACATATCTATACTGTCATGTTGGTGCGTGATACAAAGCAACTTGCTTGCTGGGACTCCATTTCAGGTTTGCCTTTGGGGCTTGTTGCGCAACGCGCCACATGCTGGCACAGTTTCCCCGACATCGGTATACATAGTTTACATATCTATGTGCTTCTGCTCCAATCTATCTGTTTACCCAATAAGCGATCGGTGATACCCCATGCCACCCACACGCCAGGAAGTTGCATGGATGATTCCCAAGGAGCTTGTTCACTTGCCAGGTGGGCGTTTTTTACCGGCAAGTTCCGTTGTGAATTCAGTGAAGAAACATAATATGAAATTGATCATAGTTATATCACGAAAATATCACTTTCAAAATTTGACATGTTATATTTGATAAATACCAGTTTTAAGGTTCTGGAGTTGTACCCCAACTTCTGGAGCTTCAAAAAACCATGGTCACATCACATCCCTCTCCATGGCCAGGCGACTTGCCCACCAAGGAGTCCAGTGGATACGGATTCGACATATAAACCATCCCCAATGTGGGTGCATTATTGGGTATATACCATGGTATATACCATGGTATACCTCTATTTGGGATGATTTCTTTTCATAGCCCCCATTTTTTGGTTGGTCAAATGAAAGACATAGTATGGTGGACAGTTTTTTGTGTGATGCGCGCAAAGCAGGCCGAAAATTTGTGGCAGGTAATATTAGTAGAGGTGCTGTTTCTAGGTGTAAGATCGCCATACCCTCTATATGGCAAGGGCCAGCTGACAACTTCAAAGCAAGAGTTCTGCAATTTCAATTCTTCAGTTTCTAGTACTGAATCAGTTTCTGAATCCATGATGAATCCATGATTGAATGCTGTTTTTCATCATTTCATTTTTGGGGCCAACCAATCATGTTGAGGATTGTTGAGCCACACTGTAACAGGAGCCCCTCCCACATGTCGCTGAAGCTGAGGAGTCCTGGGATCTCCCCGGGAAAATGGGGAGATATTGAGCATTTAACGGATCAAAATGGGATATAATGCATGCTTAAACTGATGAAACCAGAAATTTTATGGGGATAATGTTGTTGATATCATTAAAATGTCAACCAACAAAATGATTCGCGATAAAATGGCTTTGTTCTTGGCTGTGATACCCCAGGTGAAGATCAATTTCCCTACTTATTCCACAGCTTCCTTGTGCCGGAGAGCGGCAAGTCACTAAATCTTTGAATGTCATGTCATTTAGGTATATTTAATTATGTTGATTTTTCATGTTTTGTGCGATTTGCTGTGGCTGTCTCCACAACCATCTACCAATTCACCTGCTCGCTTCACCAGGGTTTCCATAATGAGGAGGCTGCGAAGACCTCTTTGAGTGCGCCTGCGGTGATCGAGGGCCATGTGTCTCGACTTTGACAGCGGGCAAAGTGTCTGGAGGGTAGGAGATTCCTAAGCGCAAAGAACAGATATATGGAGGTTTCCTAGACTGTACCCCCAAATCATCCATTTCAATGGAATTTTCCATTATAAATTAACCAACTATTTGGCGCATCCCCCATTTGTGGAAACCCCATATATGGCAAACACATATTGCCTGCTTTTGCATGTAGCCTCTACTGCAGTTTCTGAAGGACAAAAGGCCCTACCTCTTTCAACTCAAAACGCGAATAAGTTTGAGTCTCAAGTATGAATTAAGATTCTGAAGATATTTCTTTCAGTGGATTGTTTTATTCTTTTCGGAACAATGCTATACAGAAAACCCTTTCGTTCATCCTCTGTTGACAAGGAAAATGAACAATTCTTTGGGTGTGTTATTTGGAGGTAGGGGAATGATGCGGGTTTGACGCGCACATCACTGTTAAGGAGATGGCGACAGAGGCCCACGGGGAGGCGGCTCATGGAGGAGCTGAGGAGGATGAAGAGGACAAAGAAGAGGAGTTGCTTGACATCAGATGAGTTCGTTTTTTTTGGGAACGCACCAACATTTGATGATTAAGTTGATTTTTCCCACTAAGTTGGCAATTTTTGGGGTGTCCCTTATTTCTTGGACATACCCAAATAGTGCTGAGAGGCTTTATAAGATTTAGCCAGACACAAATTTGAAAGGGGTGTGAAGCTGTCAACGGTAAGGGACCGGGTTTGTCAGTGACAAACCACCAAAGATGGGTAGTCAACCAACCATCCGGATTCCACAAAGAAAACACAATAAGTCAACATAAAAAACCAAGACCCTGGCAGACTGCCCATTTTTTGCAGCAAGATCCATGATCCCATTCAGGTACCTGATGACCAATTCCTAGAGGCAAAGAGACAATGGGGATATGTGGGGATAAAAACTCACAGAGATGTGGCTACTGCTTCAAACAACCAAATTGATCCGATTCATCAGGCATGGTCTGTACTGCAACCTGCTAATGCGGGATACCCAAACCAGAATAGTTTCATGGGGCCGATGGGCAACGGAGATGAAAAGTGGAACAAACATTGTGGTTCAGATTCGGAAAGAATACCAGCTGTTCAGCGAAAGAATAGTAAGGCGATTAAGACCGTGAGAAACAAACACAGGATATTGACTTGCGAGAATTTGGATGAACAGCACAAATGGTACAGTATAACATAACAATCAAACGGGGCACAACAAGCTGTCGATAGCAAGACGGATATAACCACGCCAATGGCATGCTATACAACCACCAAAGACTGGGCAACCCAAAACAGCTACACCTTCAACGAACAAGAGTTGAAGACAAATTGGCTTGTAGAAAATCCACAAGCCATCAAATGGGAACGTGCACCGGTGGCAAAATAATCATTGATTAATAAATATAGGATCAATGGATCAGAAATAAGAGTGAACTCAAAGAAGGGATCTTTGAGACTCTCCAACTTCTGCACATATCCAGATCATCTCAGATGCGCTAATACGACAAGCGGCTTGGGAGCCAGTGTCTTCGCAAAGTATTGTAGGAGCATAAGTCGAAACCAGTTTCTGCCATTGATTATTGATTGAATTAGGCTGTATAACAAGTTATATTTAGTTCATGTCAATTCTACATGTTGTAGAAGTCTGTATTTAAAAGATTTTAAGCGATTTGGTCGTGCTATACACCACCATGTACATTTCTGATTTTTTGGGGATCCCCCTTTTGCCTCGATTGCCACCAACGCGAAAATCCAAAGTCTCTTGGTTAACTTGGACCTACTTGAGGCCAGATGCTGTCACTTGGACAACAGCACTGTTGTTGATTGGTTTCTTGGCAGCTTGCAGCTTGGAGCTCGTAGCAGAACAGTTGTATAAGTAATCGTGCGTTTTGTTTCATGATGTTTTGAAGGACACTTGAGTTCATGATATATATATATATATTATACACTGTCTATTATATATAACTATATATTAGTATATAAGAACACTTACACAATGTCGGTATGAGGTTGATGCTCCATGTTTTTGGGGAGTACTATCTTTAACGGCAACAAGCCACATCTCGATGAGGTTTCCTCATCATTTTCGTGGGGATCCTGTATCTGGTGAACTGCACCGACGAGGATATTCGAGCGGCCACTGGGTCATGATTCATCAGATTTTGGGCCATGAGTCAAGGCATGTCAAGGCATTTGAGAGCCACTATCAAAACTCCTGTTGATTTAGTTGATTACCCTCTGGTAAATTAACAGTTGGACCCTGAAAATGACCAATTTATAGTGGTTTCACTAGTCTTCCAACCCCCATTAATTTCTGCCAGGGTCGTCATGTTAATATAGCAGAGGGTACGTAGTTTATATAGAGGGTTGTACTAGCTGGTTCAGAACGGGGATGATCATAGCCCCACGCTGGGGACACCCAGGGACCTAGACATCCATGGGCCAGAGAGTTGACCTGGGGGTCAAACATTAAGATCTGGGGTACCACAGATTTTTGTCTATCTCAATATAGTTTAATATTATTAATATTAACCATCCAATGATTAGGGTACCCAATTTTGACCCATATCCACTTCATCACTGCAAGTTGCAGTTTTGATCAACTAAGTGATCACTATGATCACTGTTCGCTCATGGCAGCTCAAGTGCTTGGGGAAAAATTGGATAAGGAATTGTATCAGCAAACAGCCCCACTGGTCATCCGGATTGTTTTTCAAGATGTCAAGAGTCAAATTTATCCAGTGGTCAAGAAGGAGCTATGGGTATCCATATTGCCTATTCAATGGGGAGCCGGAGCTACGACTTGAATTTCCCAGTAGAAAAGCAGGTCACAAATGGGGCCTTGAAAAATTCCCGACGGTCACCTTGAGGCCATTTGGGGCATGATCAATACCACCGTCTCCATCTTTTGTGCAGCAACCTTTGACAATGCGGTCTTCAGGCGGGGATACGATACGCCCAGCGCCTAGAACGCTAGTCAGGTGGACATAGCAACAGAGATCCAACGGCAATATGGCTATGGATCAATACCTATTAATACCATTTTTAGGGGAATGAACATCCATTTACCAGCTATTTTGATGTTCACCAGGGGGATAGGGTTTTGACCCATCCCCATATGGCTCAGATTCAGAATGTGTGCGTATGCACCTTCAATCAGACATGGAACTTGAACAAATGGGATCCTGGAGGTGACTGAAAACATCAGGTTCATGGCACTTGTTGGTTTCATGTATTTTTTTGGGGAATACTCCCCAAAACAAATGGTTAAATGCTGACTGAGGGGACTTGCCATGCACACTTTCGTATTCTTAGTATGCTATGTATTATTAAGTACATTTATGTACTGTATATATATAATATATACATATCACATATATATATATATATACATATCATATATATATACATATCACATATATACATAGCATATATATATATACATATCATATATATATACATATCATATGTACATATATATATATATATTGCATGTATAATTATACTTGTAAGAGTTGCATATCAGAAATATCACACAATATCGTATAAGTCACACGCTTTCTGTAATTCTATATTTTGTGGGGTTTCATTGAGTGTTGGTGACTTGCAGGTTCTTCCATTTCCAACTGGTGCTTTCGCCTCCCCCACGTCGGGGCCATAGTTTCGTGACGACGTCGTGACCATGTCATGTCCACCATGTGTGCCATGGTCAGAAGCTATCAAAAATAAACATAGTTAGGAGATGTTAGGAGGTTTGGGATATGGTCATCCCAAAAATTGGGTTTTATGGCTTTCATGGATTTGTCATGTGATTTTTCTTGGGCTTTCTGAGTTCTTGGCACCATGATGTGGACTCCCATGGTGAGATGACCATGGGTCAGGTGGCTTTGGCCTGAAGCACGACACACCGGAGATCAAAAGCACAGTGGGCTGCTTGTCACAGCTTCGGGCCGGCCTTGATTCACAGGTGCTGGAAGAGCATTCAACACACTGTCGTTGTGTGGTCAGTCCGATAGGGCTTGTCATTGGGGACTGGATTGGTCATGGGGGAAATCAATCCATGTCCGATATTCTTATTTTCTCAAGTAATGTCAGCCTGACACGTTTAAAATCTAAAGTCGTGTTCATCGTAGCAACGATGAGATGACATGGTAAAAAACCCATAGGATCCATGGTGCTGGTATATATATGCTAACATGAAGGGGGTATATTGATGGTTATTTTGTATGTAAATGTTACCATATATAGATATATAGCATACATGGATCCTATTGGTATAATGATCCCAGTTTCGTCCAGATCTTTCCGGGATCACAGCTTCAGCTGAGGAATCAGCTTCGCACTCTTGGCGAGCATTTTCTTGCATGTGCCGTGCTTAGATCCAACGTCGACATTTCATGACATCAAACAGCAGTTTCAAGAAGCCCAGTGGGCCCCAGTTGGTTGGTGATGCTATGGGGCTACACTGTACACAATACACTGGGATGCAATATATGGCAATAATATTAAATAATATTTTGATGCTTTTCTCATTCCAGCAGTTCCATGCAGTTCCCAGTATTCTTTGGTGCTTGAGCAAGTGCAACAGGTGAGTCTCTTCAACGTCTCCTCCGACAATCAACAACTGCTGTTTTCCATTCGGACCATCGGCGGTCATGTGCGCCCAGCTGGAAAATCTGCGCGCTAGAGATTGATTTGGATCAAGTAAATTGTCATGAAATTCTTTGCTGATTAATTCGTAAATCTAAACTCACAAACTGATACAAACTGACAATTAGATTTGTGGACCAAGATTGGATTGAGTCCGCTATTTGATATCCTGTTCTCGAGCATGATTGGTTTGAACCCATGGTGACAGAACTGGAAACAAAACCGATGCATTGTTTGCCAGTTGAAGTAGTCTTTGTTTTGCTGCCTGATTTTAGCGCATCCTCATTATACTAGTTTGTGGTTCAGGTCAACCACATCAGTTTGGGTCATTTTGGGTCATTTTGGGTCATTTTGGGTCATTTTCAGCAGATCGCCATAGATCACCATTCACCTTTTCAGGAATACCTTTGGTTACCCTCTGGTAAACTAACATAGCTATTGAAAATGTCCATTTATAGTGAATTTTCCCATGAAAAATGGTGATTTTCCATAGCTATGTTAGTTTACCAGAGGGTAACCGTTTTTTTTTCCACCAGTCACCAGTCGGAACCTGCGCAGGTTTATGCCTTCGCCAGCATCTTGACCTTTGGCTTCCTACAGGAAAGCCATGTCTTTCGGATGGAGCTTTGGAAGACCCTCGTCGACGAGTTTCGACCGAAATCGGTTGATTCGTCAAACAGAGGACGTTGCAGGGACCGGTTCTGTTTTTGCCATGAAATTCAAGGGGGGTTTAGGGACGACATTGAAGATGTCCCGCAAAAAGCAATGCTCGGAAGTTGGGAGTTGCGCTCGAGGGGAGTGGTTCGTGGGGGCTGTGAATCGCAGGAAATTGGACAAGAAATGTGTTGAAGATAGCCCAACTAATAGGACAGTTTGGATCATTCATCCCTCATCAAACAATGGTCCAAAATGCATATGTAATTATGGACCCATTCCCATCTCAATCTATTTTCTCTTAATTGGTTTAAACTTAAACCATTTAATGATTACTGAACCCCCAAATACCGCATGAATATACATATAATGTACACAATCACCCTGAAGTAGATAGAGTATGGACATGCCAAAGATATTCTTATTTCGGTGATTCCTCTTGGAACCTCCATATTCTATGTATTAAGCTCAGGGTGTTAGCTGTCGTCGGCTTGGCCTTCATTGCGCCTTGGCGATTCGCGCATCCGTTACACCAAAAGCCGATTCCAGGCCCAAGGCCTAAGGGTCTTAAATGGAGGTTTCCTACAATGAGGATAATGGGGCTACCCCAATAGTTGGATGGTTTATGAGTGTTTATTTCATGGAAAGTCCGAAAATAAAATCGATGAGAACTGGGTACCCCCCATTTGACGACAATTTCAATGTCAAATATGTCAAATGAATGCTGGAGAATGAGAATCTATCTCTTTGGCATTAACGTAGTGACGTTTGGTCTGGCAAGTTGAATAAAAACATCAACATTTTGGTGTGACCATGCTGATCCTTCCATTGTCAGATTCAGGTTGTTGCGAAGACATGGGCTTGTCTGAAAATATGGCACCCTAAATTCCCACGTAATTCCCACAGATGATCATCATTATCATGTTCATTGAAATTGCCGTAAGTTGGGTTTAATCCCACATGTCTGGACAAAAACCACATTTGCCGTGGTCAAAACATTGTGTATGTTCCCATAAAAGGAGATGATCATCCCTCACTTTAGGGATGAATATCGTTTAATATACCCTGTATACAAGGCATTCCCATTCTCAGAGGGATGACCTGATGTTACCATACCCCAGAAGCATCAGAGGTGATGGTGCTATCCTACCAGATCATTCTTTGGTTGGCCAAGCGATGCATGAGTGCGGTACAATGGCAGGACGACCCCATTCATTTTTTATGGCAGAGTGGGCGGGGTCCAACTGGGTCCATCTCACTGTTTGTCTTTTGGTGGTCCAAAAGTGACCCCAAAATACACTGGTTCATCATGGTTCATCTGGTTCCCAATTCCCCAGCAAGTGGTGCCGCCAGGAATGTCGAGTGCAGCGGGGAATGATGAAGGAAATGCAGCTGGATGCTAGTGCGCCTTGGGACCAACTCTTGTGCGAGAAATGGCATGGTCTTTTGCGGTTTCCTCCAGGATTCGTGGAACATGGGAACAACATGGAACAACGATAATACCTGGGACTAGTCCGATTTTTGTGAGGCCACGTGCTTGGATCTATGGTTACTCGATGCGAAATCTCATGAGGTGATCCTGAAATGGTCAGATTTCCAGTAACGACCGATTTTGAGATTTTGAGAGTGCCAGCTATCCACAGATGGATTGAGTTTTTGTTTCCCAATATTTCATGGTTGAAAACCCTGCGCCTGCGTTCATTCATCTCCAGCCACTTTCTGTCGAGGCTATCTCAATCGGTTTCCTTTTGTGTCAGTCAATCTGTGACTCGGCGCTGCTTCCAAGCTGGATGCCGGATCCAGCAGCGCAGCACAGCTGGCGCAGCTTCGCTGTTGATATTAGATCCAAATTCCATCGGAGGGAATTCAACTTGCCATGGAAAACATTGGAAATGATGGGAAACCCTTTTCTTCATACTCTTCGGTTTCATCAAACGTATAGCTGCTATGGGAAATCCCCTAGACATGGAGTCATGGAGGTTTCATCTTATTTAGGGTCCACCTTGTGTGTCTATCAAAGTTACACTCGTTGAGTCTCGACATGTTTTCACCCATTGTATAGCTCCAATACTTCTTGGATCATGGATCTTTCATTGGGACCAAATTTTAGGATGTTTTAGGCCTATTACTTGGTACAGTTTTCAGACGCTTTTGAACCCAGGATTGAATCAACAGAACATTTGCTGGACCCCCCCCCAAAACAACTCACTGGAGAAAAAAGAACGTGGTTTCCTCTAAATTTTCATGAAAACAACTAAATGATGCTAACAAAATCATCGATTCTCCATTTACATTTCGGTGCTTGGGCGGTGATGTTCAACAGTCAATGACTCCGATCCACTTCAGGCTATTGGTTGAGCGAGGCTCCGTACTATTCTGTGGAGCTGTGCTGGTTGCAAAGACATTACAATGATCCAGCACACTGCAAAGCCAGGATGCTTGTTTGTTCATTCAAATTCCCAGACTGTCAGATCAATGCAGCTCCTAGGAGTGGAGCACATTCTTAACAGGGTGCAGCCAACCTTGTCAATGTTGATATCAAGTTTCTGAAACTGTGCCTGCAGATGGTGACAGAGACAGGCTGAGAAACCATACAACCGCTTCATTCCCATTCTGCACGGCTATCCCAGCGAACAGAAAGAGAACAGTGGGAGAGCTCAGGAAAATTGACACCACAAAAGCGCAGAATTTGCTCAGTGCAGATGCGTTTGCTGACTTAACCTCTACCATTTGTGTATGTGTTTGGTGAGATCCAGGAAATGACATATGTCATGTCAATATGACACCCAGAAGCTTAGAATGTGTTGAGTCTAATCCGAGGGACGTGGCAATGTTGCGACAAAAAAACTGTTGAGGGCACCATACTGAAACACCTTGTTTCTGGGATGAAGGCTGAAGGCAAGGAACCAAGCAACATCAAAGAAATTGTGTCAAAGCAGCTTCCCAATGTTTGACGCTTTTAGAGCGAGTAGCTTTCAGAATCCCTCGACAGTGTGGTTTAAATTCAAGTTCCGCTTCATTCCGCTTCTTTGTCATAGAATGTTTCTCCATTTTTGCATGGGTGCAGGTGATGCAGGGAACATGTTCAGAACGGTGTTCTCATCATGTCCCACCAAGAAAGGCACAACTGTTGGGCTGTTTGGATCAAACCATGCCATTCCATGCCCCCCTGGATCCGTGCCGAGGCTTTGAGATTTTGTGCGGATTGGCAACCACACTCCTAATAGCCTCTGCCACTCGGGGTCAATAGATTGGGATCTGAAATTGGGACCCATTGGGGATGAGAATGGTGAGATGCTGGTTGATGATGGTTGTTTGAGTTGGATTCTGCACCTTTGAAGAGATTTCGATTGGTTTTTGTCGTATACTTTTTTGCCAACGCTCAAATTGGGCAACTTCCTGCATTTCCATGTGAATCGATTGCCAATTGAGTCCTGTCAATTGACTCCTTCATCATTGCGGATCAGTGGCAGGGTGTACTGTAAATGTAATATGATGAACTCTCCGGCAATTTAGCCCAGGAAAATGGACCACTTATAGATTTATACATGATGTTGATATGTTGTTTCTCTATAAAAAGGTAATTTTCCATAGCAAAATACAGCAAAATGGTCATTTTCCATAGTATATCATTGCGTTTCAGTTCCTTGACCATGGCCAGCCTGTCGCAGCTTGGTTGCCGGTAGGACACTTGTTGTATGCAACATGTTGAGTAGTACCGTACAAATTCTGTAACATGCTCGACTGTGTTGGCGAAGTATGCATCTTCGACTGTGTTGGCGAAGTATGTTGTTTCCTGTCGTGGTTTAGGAGCGGTTTACGTGACTTGTCAAAGCATGTCAAAGCTAGTATTGCGAGAGATGCATTTTGCTCATTCTTGCATCTCTCTGCAAGGCTGTTTGGTCCATCTATTTGAGTCTTTCGGCAGCAAGGCGTTGTTTTTTTTTTTAGGTTTCTTTTGGATGACTCATGATGACTCCAATGGAAAAAAATCAAGGCCCATGAGGATCACCCAAGAATTTCACCTGCCAAGGACCGTCAAAAGGTGCCTTGGATTTGAGAGCGGCTGGGAGTGGAGGGAGTTTCTCCATCAGGTAGCAGGCTACATTCGGCTACCAATGACATCAATAAGGATTGTTTCCTGAGTGATGAGTGAAGGGAATCGGTTTGACATGTTTGATCTGAAGCCATGGGCATGTGTTAGAGTCCCGACCAAGGCAAGGATATATGGAATTGTGTAGACATATTATATATAATTATATATATATATACAGACCTTGCAAATATTTGTTTCTTTGCTTGGAACTTGTGGAGAGCAAGTAATGTGTTGACGATATAGTTGCCAAAATGGCTATGCCATTTTGGCTCAAGCTGTTCCCCCTGCAATCCAATACTTTCGAAAAACACGCTCCGATCCTTTTGTTTTGTCCATGGCGGCTTCTAGTCCAGTGGCTAGCGAGACTGGCACCGTGGGCTCCTTCTCGTTGATTGGGACGGAATTGGACGCAGGGGATGATTACATGGTTCTTTCCACCCAGGTGACCGAGGCTGCGCCGGCCGAGGTTACGACAGATATTGAAGATGATCCCGCCATCACCAGGGAGACTCTGGCTTCGCAGCTCCATGAGATGGAGAAAGTGATGGCAAACTTGGGTTTGGAACCCAAGCTGGAGACAAGTGTGGAATCGTCAAGTGGGCCACCCCCGTCGGGGTTCGTTCATGCAGAGGCAAAGATTCAGACCCAGACATCACGGGCCTTAGAGAAGGAGACGTTGACACTCCACATGGATCCGACCACAGAGACCTTCACCATCGAAGGCTGGGCACCTTTGATTCCGGCCCTGCCTCACTCGGCTGCCAAGTATTTCAGAGACATTACGCATGGTGAGCTGCGTTCCCTTTTGGATGCTTTCCGCAGTTCTCCATGGACGGCATCCTTGGTGGTCAAGATCGCAGAGGTTTACCACATTTCGAAGCGCGAGGCTGTCCACACACAGATGTTGAAACTCCGGCACACCACTCAGCGTGGGGGATCCATGGTGAATTTGAAAGAGAAGGACCCTGGAACTTCTCCGCAATTAGTCTGTTCTGATTGCAATGCACCGTGGGGTCAGTTATCCAAATGTTTGCTTTGTCAAGGCTCTCAGCCTGTTGACCTGTCAATGACACCTTTGTCAGTGATTGAGGTGGCCGGCCAGTCCTGGCAACTTAGGCTCACTGAGGCGGGACCGACTTGGGTCCCCACAGATACTAAGGTTACTAAGGCCTCAGGCTTTGTGGAAGTGGGAGATCTTGGCCGACCTCCCCCTGCGGCAGCTTCGGGCGCCGATACGGGGCTGGTTAGCTTTTCGGAGCAAGTTCCTGCCTCCCAGCGCATGACACTGCAGCAGCACGTGGTGGCTTTTGGGCAGGACGATATCTTTCATCCAGATGGCGAACGCCCCCCCACTATGGATGATCGAGACTCTACTCAAACTGCTGTGATCTTCCACCCCAAGACCATTGAACTGATGCGTTTCAAGGTGGACTTGCTGGCCACCCCAGAAGAAGAGCTTACGGAAGCGGCACAGGAGGCCAAGCGGAGGAAGAAGGAAATTCAACACCAGCAAGAGACTGTGGCGATGGATGATGAGCTGCATACACTGACTGCCATCCAGCAGGGTGCACAGGAAACCCAGAATCCGGTCAGTGCCAAGATGCTCCGCCACGCTGACCTCCAGCAGTTCAGGTCCTACCTCAAAAGAAAACATGAAGAAAGTGGCCTCACCTCCTCCTACGAGGCTTTGGTGGCGGCCCAAACCACACAGGAGAGAGCGGCAGCCGCCAACAAGGCACTGGACACAGAGTTCAGGGATCGACGCAAGGCCCTCAAGCCCATTGAAGTGGCGTCCTTTTCACTGTGGACACCGGCCCTGCAAGAAGCATGGCAGAACAACCTCTTCGCGCCGGCCATGGGCCCTCAGGGCCCGGAACAATTCGACATGGAGGCACTGAAGCAACCCTACCTCCGAATGAAAGAACTCATCAAGGATAACAAGCCTCCGCTTTCCCAAGACCGCCTCATGACGGAGTTCCCCAAGACGCAACTCGACATGTACACCACGGGGACGGAGATGATATCTTCCCAAGAGGCCCAGTTAGCACGACTCCTTCCGCCGGACAGCCTGGAACGCAAGTACGCAATCCTTGACTCCATCTTGCAGTACCACAAAGGTGAAGTCAGAGCCTGGGGCGGAGAGTGGGAACTGCGACAGGGCCCGCTCACGGCACCTGCCTGGGCGAAACCGGCACCCACGACTGAGGTCTTGGCTTTGGAACTCAGGACAAACCCGCTGGGCACCTCCTTCTACACGCCCACAACCTACACAGAACAGGTGGTCCTGCAACAGATTTCCGAGGGCAAGCGACCCGCCTTGGACAAGATCATTGGCTTCTTCTGGGCTCCGGGGACGGCGGTAGCTTCTGGCACCGACGACACCCACCTGGTTCGGAGGGTGCAATCATGGGACCTTCCTTCAATGATCACGATGCTTGGACAGTCCTGGACGTTCAAGGAGCTCTACCAGGCTTGGTGTGGTATGCCGCTGATCGTCAAACCGATGCGCAGAGGGCATGGGGAAGGCATCCGCCAGAAGAAGGTGGCAGAGTTGGCGGCACACCGGCAGAGGACTTCAGAGATCAAGTCCTTCCTCACTAGTGTGGGCCTCCGGTTTCCCCAATCACAACATGAAATCAAGCTGCTCTACAAGGAAATCGGCAGCTTTTTGGCTGCCTCGGTTTTCTTAGCCAGAACCCCAGCGGTGGTCTTGGACTTGCCCGAGCAGGACATCCAGGACACAAAGGAGCAGCTCCGTTTTCGAGCGGTTTGTGATGAGCGCATCACCTTGCCCTTGGGTGCTTTCAGGCAGCTCCCGGACGTCTTCCAGGCGCTGTCAGCCACTCTGGGGGCCCACAGCATGGTGCAAGTGCAAGTTGCCTGGCGGTGCAACTGTGAGCTATGGTGGGTTGCCCTGGTTCCCCATGAGAAGGCGGAGAGCTTTTATTGCCGTCTGGGCTACTCCCAGGCAGAGATTGATGGCTTCCTGAAGACTGCGCTGGAACCGGAGGCTCTGCAGGCGACTACGGTAGCTTCGGGCACCGGTAAGTACCCAGAGCTCTCCTTGGAGAACGTGGTGTCCATATGCAGCCCCAAGTACAAGAGGGAGCACTACGGCCACCGGGGAGTCCATGCCTTTTGGGGCCGCACGGATTGCGGGCTCATCCTCAGCAGCATCAGTCCATGGGAACTGAAGACGAAGGAGGCTGGAGTGACTCGTGGAGGATGGGTCTGCAAGGCCTGCCAGGGCTTTTGGCGACAAGGGAAAGGAGCTTCCCGCTTTGTCCAATTGCTTGGAGAACACCGGGGAGTCAAAGTCAATCTCCAACTCATCTTGGATGAGCCACCCCAACAGCTGTATAACAGCTGGGTGAAGTCAAGGCTTGAGTACTACAAGCGAGTGGAGCCGATTGCGGCCCCGCGAGATGTGGCCTTGCAAGTTGACCCTGACCACACCCAACGCTTGAAGTTTTCTTGCCAGAATGGCCATGCCAATGTCTCCAACGCCATTTGGTCGGTCCTGCTGAGCAACCCTGACCTCGAGGGCCTGCAGAAGATCAACGCGCTGGCAGCGAGCAGAGTCCGGCCTGCCTGAGAGTAGAGTTTTTGCGAAGGGCTGTTTTACTGACCTGGTGGCCTGGTAGCGTCTTGCACCAACGTCACCACTCGGTTCTGCAGACACCTTCTCCTTTTGTATGAATATCATTGGTTGCGCACCACGACAAGGGCCAAGACAGGGGCCAGACCGCTGGGATGCCAGCTCACACAGTGAAAAAGGGAAACCTGCATGTGGCTGCCTCAGAATCATTTACAGCACGCTGCTATTTGACCATTGCTGTGTTTTACCATGTTTGACCTTGGTTTGATGTTTTTGGTATCCTTTCGGGCTCCGCCCATTACGCTGATGTGACTGATGTCCATGTGACTTGCACTCAGTTCTGTCCAATTGCAACTCGGATAGTTTTTCCTGGGCTTTCGGTGTTGTTCTTCCAGCTTGCTTTTTCATGTGTTAGTGCTCCGCACACCCGCAGTACCCTTTTGGGCCAGGCTTGGCCATAGTAGAGTCGGGACATCATGGAACCCGATCTTGTGCGTAGAACACCTTTTGGCCTGGCAATGGTTCGGCTCCCGGAACACATGCGAGATAGCCTGCTGGACCATGGAATTTTCCCCACACAAACGGAAGGGGAGTTGTTCATGCAGCTCTGCATGCAACAAGTGCCACCGGACCATCCGGAGGCCATGGATGGGGGAACCTGGACCTCTCGGGTCCACCCCAGCAATGACATCGACCCAATGAACGTGGCTCACAGTAACTCCATGATGGTGGCTACCACGCCCTGGATGGAAGACTTTGTGGCAGACTGCATGAACCGGGTGCCACAACCAGCGCCCCCAGAAGAAAGAGATAGGACCTACGATGCATGTTTCAGCCTCTTCACTTTGATTGCGGGCGCACCAGATTCAGCCTTCCACACACCCCTTCAACAGCAACAGGAAAGTATGGACCGGGCGAGATGGCGAGCCTTTCATTCACGGCCTCCCATAATGGCCATTGTGGAGGCCAAATGGCGGCACTGGAAGCCTGGGCGACTCAAGGAAGAGTCGGCGACAACCCAAAGGAAGTTAGAGCTCCACCTCAGAGACCGCTGGGCAGAAAGGATCATTGGGCTCCTTCTGCCCTTTGCCAAAGACATCCCTTACCTCCATGCGGTCCACGGGGACAATGTTCACCAGGAATACTTGGACCTCCTTGGAGACACCAGGTTCAGGACCTTGCGTATTCATTGCCTTTGCTTTGAGAGCATCCAGAAATTGGGCTTCAACACAATTCCTTGGAAAGAAAGTGATATTAGATCTCTTCTGAACACCCTGAGGGACCAGGAGATCACACCACACAAACTCCAAGGGATATGGAACACCCTAAGATGGTTCTCGGCCAGGTTTGGCCTCCTTGACCCTGACAGTCTCGAACGCCTCAAGGCAAAAAGGAAGACCATCCAAGAAGGCCTGGTGGAGACCAACATCAAGCCTCAGCGCAAAGCCCAGCTGCCTTCCAAAGAAGTAATCATGCTTCTGGAAAAGGTTGCATCGGGCGCAGATCCCACTGGCCCAACGACAGCCAAGAGTACCCTGGACAGATACATCTGCGCCATGGCCAGGTTTCAGGTTGCCTGCAGCGCTCGGTTCAACGACCTGCAGCATACCAGCCCCGGGGGTTACAAGCTCACAGAGACAACACTGGAGCTCCAAGCCTGGCAGACGAAGACGGTGAGCGCCTTCAGGATCAAGAAGAACCCGGTGCCACTGATTGCACCACTTTACTCCTTCACAGGTTTGGACTGGTGGTCCATACTCCCCCAAGCCTGGGACCGCTTGATTGCCCAGGACAAGTTCAAGGACATGGACTACCTCATCCCAACAGTCAGCTCTGACTTCACGGGCCTGATTCCCCGACCGGGACAGGCAGATCGGACCCTCCGATGGTTGAAGGATGCCCTTCATCGTCAAGGTACACTGGAGAGCTCAGCATTCAGACCCCTGAGTTGGCACAGTTTCCGCGTCTTCATCCCGGACTGTGCATACCAACTGGGTATGCCACGTGATCAACGTCAATACCTGGGCAACTGGACGACCGAGAGCACCGCTGACATTTACACCAGAGAAAAACGGAAGGTTGTCCAGAGAGCTTGGACTGCCGTGGCAGATAAACTGGGGAAGCTCGACTTGACGGGGGCCAAGACAGTCCCCATTGACCTGGACCACAGAGACTGGGACACGGAGATCCTCGAATTGGACCCATCGCCCCCGAGGGACAGTCCAGACAAGTCAGGATCGCCTCCACTCAAATCCAGGAGGCAGGCCCTTGCCGAGAAGCAGGCGGCCTCTCCAGACTCCTCGACAGGGAGCTGGCAGAAGTTATCATGGTCCCCGGGCCTCCCAGAATCTACACCACGGGGGGGCTCCCTCCGAGTGGTTAGTGCCTCCAAGGTCAATCGATCCACTGGACTCATGAACATCCACCTCCTAAACCAGGATGGGAAGGCGGTGGGTTGTGGATGGCAACCATCAGCTTCAAAAGCTCTTGACCTGAATCCGGAAGACTACAGGCAAGAACCTCACAGATATGCAAAGTGTACCAGGTGCTTCAAGTCGCATGATTTTCCATCAGGCTGGGGGAACACACACCAGGTTGAACCTGCCAGCACCTCAGATTCGGACTCCGACGCCCTGAGCTCAGACCTCTTCTCAGATGATGCCAATGACACAGCGTCGGATGATGACAAGCTCCCAGCTGGGACCCTAGTCAGGTAGACAATTGAGGGGGCCCTCTTTCCACGGTTAGCTTCTGGCACCGAGGGAGGGGTCCTACCTTTGGTCGGGCTCCATCCTTCGGTTTGGCGTGGTGGTGTCACCCGACCTTCGGTGTGGGTGGATTTTGACGTGTGACACCACCACTGCATTTCAGAGTTTCTGTGAAACCATTTGTGATGGATGCGATTGGCATCTGACAGAAACACAGCCGCAAAGCCAACTGCATAACAAAAGGTGCTGACTGACCGATGCAGTTGCTTTGTTCCGTTTCTGTCATTTTCAATTCTATTCGGGAACACTTGTTTCTTTGCTTGGAACTTGTGGAGAGCAAGTAATGTGTTGACGATATAGTTGCCAAAATGGCTATGCCATTTTGGCTCAAGCTGTTCCCCCTGCGATCCAATACTTTCGAAAACCCACCCACCACTGCCCTACTTTTCGAACATGGCGGCGGTGCCTGATGTATTGGATTCCCCACCTGATGCGGTGCCTGAGCAATATAAGGATCAGGTGGAATTGCTTCACCAACAAGTCCTGACTATCTTCCAGTCCAAGGAGATTCCATACTTCATCATGGCAAGGATGGCATCAGATGGCTACCGCTCAGTGGAAGACCTTGCTGATCGATGGCCCACCATCACGGAGGCCCGGAACAACTCCCCAGCAGACCTCCAGTTCCGTCACACAGACCGTGGGGGAGCTTTGATCACACAAGAGAAGACAAATCACTTGGCCATGCGCATCTCACAATGTGTCCGTCAAGCACAACAGTTGCTGGGCACTGGGGGCCTGAACCAGGGCCGAGTGGGGCCTGCAGGGCTACTGCCGACGACGTCTCAGGCGGCGCCCTCACTGGATGCCCTGTGTGATCGACGCCAGCTCCTGCAGACATGGACGGTGGTCGTTCAGCTCCCACTCCCACGATTGGAGGATCAAGGCTCCGATGCCTTGTTGAAGAAACAGTTCAAACTCTGTGCGCAAGGAGAAGTTGGTTGGATTGCCAGCAAGTACATCATATCAGCCCTACCAGACCAGGATGAGCGGCCTATCAAGACCACCAAGAAGGTGACAGTCGATGGATGGGAAAAGGAAGAAGAGGAGGAAACACGGAAACTCCCAACTACGAGGCGTCAGTTGGAGCACATGCACCTGGTCTTTCGAACCAACCTCCTCATGGCCATCCTCTCTTTTCCCAGCATGCCGAAGCTGAACATCACCCATAGGGACCTAGAGGACTGGTACCGATGGTTCTGGGGGAAAGACATTGCGGACAGGCGACCGCCTCCCAGTGAACAAGTTCTCCTCTACGCTGAAAGGAATGCATGGAGGGAGATCCACAACTTGGTCTACGGGGGACTGGGCCTCAAGGAGGCCATGGCCCAACTACGTCAGGACACCCTGTTTTGGACCAGAGAGGTCTATGAGTCTGTCGCCCGGCAGAAAGGCACCAAAGGCTCTGGGCCTGACTCCCCAACACGACCAGCCAAGTCAAAGGGACGCCAACCTTCATGGTCACCAACTCAGCCACAATGGAACAAACAAAAAGGGTCACCCAAAGGGGGTAAGGCCAAAGGGGCCATGGGATCCGGAAAAGGGAAGGACTCTGAATGGCCTTCAAACTGGGCTAAGATCTCACCCAAGGGAGTGCAGTACTGCCGTGACCACTTCCTCAAGAAGAAATGTCCCGGGAACTGTGGACGCTCCCACAACTGTCCGGTCCTCAAGAATGGCTGGGTATGCAACGCCGCGCCCTCAGAACACACCCCAGAGCAATGCCCACACCGTTGACTCCTGGCGGACCCGGTAGCGTCTTGCACCGATCACCCACCAGGGTTGATGGACACCCCAACACCTGTCAAAAACCAAGCAACAACGGAACCGGGGGGGCCCCCCCCAGGTTACCCTAACGACACAAGCACACCACATTCACAACAAGAGGCAGTGGGCCGATCACTTGACACACCGGCGATCATGAATGGACAGTCCCTGCTTGGGCACTGTCCATGGCTTTCATCGGTTCCGAACAGGCTGTTGGAACGCCTTGTATGGACCACACAATCCACGGGTAGTCTCCAAGGGAGGGACATCCTACTCCTCTACAGCGGCAGGAGTGACGGAGGAGCCCTGGATGACGTACTCATCCAACAACGCCAGGACCTGGCCCCCAGGCTCCTTGCCGTGGACATCCTGAGGCCACCAGAAAAGGGCCCAAACGACATATTGGATGATGAGTTTTACTCAACTCTCTGCTGCGCCGCCGCGAGGGGCCAGTTGTCATTTGTGGGGGGCGGCCCCAACTGCCGGACCTGGAGCATCCTACGATGGTTCCCAAAGCCTGGAGCGCCCAGGCCTGTACGAGGACGGGATCCCTCCCAGACATGGGGCCTTGACTCAAACTCCCTGGAAGAACAGTTGGACACAGACAAGGACAGTATCCTTCTGCTCCGGCAAATGGTCATCACTGCCCTAGCCTCCAAAGCCAGGCAAAACAAAGGATTCCACTCGTTCTTGGAACACCCTCGTGACCCAGCTGAGTGTAGTAGGGCTCCAACGGCGACAAAATGCTCATCGATATGGGCCACTAGAGTCTACCAGGAGTGGGCCAAAGAGGTAAATCACTGCCAGATCCACCTGGACCAGTGCAGACTGGGACAAAGGGCACAGAAGAGTACGACCTTCTCAACGGACCTTCCAATTCACCATTGGCAAGGCCTCCAGTGCAACCACGCTGGACATTCAAGGCCAATGGAGATGACCTCCCGGGACCTCAGCAGATACCCGCCAGAACTGATGACTGGGCTAGCAGCAGCAATCATCCAGAGCATTCCAAACACAGGACATCAACCCACCGGGTGCCAACAGGAAGGGGAGCCTCCAGGTCGGACGGACCGCTCCTCATCGGTACCCCTCTCCCAGACGATGACTTTGGATGACGACCCGATCATCGTTCAATCAGGCTTCAAGACTAGACCCTTACGGGATGGAGGAGGTAAGCCCTCAGCCGGGAGACGACCTCCCCCGCTCAGACCTCAGTCCAAGATCAAGCACATTGGAGACTCCATTAGCCACCTGGCAAAAGGATGCGCACAGGACGTCCAACAGTCCATCAACAGTGGTGAAAGAAAACACCCGTTCCCGAAGGAACTTCTCCAGGAGACACGACGGGCCATTGCCCAAGGGATCGGGCTGGACTACCAAATCGCTGAGGAGATGGAGCCAGGCCAGCCGTTCTATCTGAACCTCATCTCAGCCTTAGCAGAAGCTGGTGGAGATGCAGATGCAGCCTACCCCACAAGGGTGGCCAAGGGAGTCCCCTTAGGTGTCACCACACCCACCTGGACGTCACCAGGCATATGGCCTACCAAGGAAGAACTCAAAGGAGAATCCCCTCTGTGGGAGGACCTCCTGATACCCATGGGCAGGGACAACTACCCCTCGGCAAAAGATTTCTCCTCTCAGGTTCGACAGACCTTCGTGGAAGAGGTCGATATGGGTATGGTTGAGGGCCCACTCACACAGGAGGAGGCTGCACTCCGCTGTGGATGCACCCCAGATGAACTCTGCCCAGGGCCCCTGGCAGCAATTGATGAAAGAGATAAAATCCGCACAATCTACGACGGAAGCTGGGGCCATGCAAACTCACACATCCAACAAAACACAGTTGAGAAGACCACTGCACCCACAGTGATGGACTGTGTTCAAGCCATTCACTGGCTAACCACCATGAAGGAGAAGACATCTGGGACGGTAGCGTCTTGCACCGACCTGGCATGGCAACCTCCACACAAACAAACCACCTGGGCACTGTTGAAAGCAGATGTCTCAAAAGCACACCGCCGCATCAAGGTCCAGTCCAACGAATGGCGCTACCAGGTAGCACAACTTGATGGTGAATGGTGGATAAACAAGGTGGGTACCTATGGTATGGCCAGCGCCCAACTTTATTGGGGCAGAATGGCGGCACTCCTCCTCAGACTATGCTACATGATGTTTCCACACATAGACTGGGGCTTTGTGTTCGTGGACGATTTTTGTTGGCTCCTCAGGACGGACTCCGCCACTGAGGATACTGCAAAACTACTTCTCTTCTTAGCAGCCATGGGATGCCCCCTCAGTTGGCACAAGACGGTGTTATCTGAGGTCAACACCTGGTTAGGTTTCCAGGTCAATCCATGTGGACCCGTGGTCGACTTCCCTCCAGATAAGAGGAAGACACTTGAGGCACTCCTTCAGACCATTGCGGCGGGCAACACCTTCACGGTGAAGGAGATTGAGAGAGCACTGGGACGATTGAATTGGGCAACGGCAGCTTGGCCCCTCAGTCGCCCTTTTCTTCAGCCATTTTGGGCATGGAAATCCGCGACGACTACCTCAGGGAAGCCTGGCAAGCTCATACGATCCTTCTCAAAGCTTCTCCTCCAACTGCTTCACAGCCCCCAGATCCAGCCCTGCCCTGATGACCCTGCCTCCAATTGGTGGGGTGCCAGTGATGCTAGTGCACACCCGGACGATGGGGCCTACATTGGGGGATGGATTGCAGATTGTGAGAACCCGTCAAAGGGCCAGACCTGGTGGTTCCATTACAAGATACCCCTCGAAGACCATCCATGGGCTCACAAGGATGGTGACCCAACCAGACGCATTGCGACCCTCGAGATGTTTGGTACATTGATTCTTACCCACTTCCTGCTGTCTTTGGGTGGGAAATCTCTGCTTCGTACCCGTCTCAGCCTCATTTCAGACAATCAAGGCAATGTCTTTGCCCTGTTGAACCAGAAGACGAAGCACATGCCTACCTCAGCTTTCCTAATGCAGCTCATTGCCATGCTCTATGTTGCTGGGGTTCAATTGGCGCCTTCACACATGAAGCGGGACTACAACAAGTGGGCGGACGAACTCACCCACCCGAACTTCACTGGTTTTCATCCTGATCGACGACTACCAGTGAGTGAAGCTTTTTCCCATTTTAAATTTCTCTGGGCCCTTCTGGATGACCAGATGAGTGTCCCCACCTTTTCAGGAAATTCAAAACGTCGTAAGACCGACTCTCACGCCACCTAAGGTCCTTCGGGAGCCAGGTGGTTGCGGCTGACTTTCTGGTGTACAGTGGTGTTTTCCCACCTACAACCCTCTTTTTCCTTTCCTTACTTGCGCGGGCTACACGCTCCGGCGGGTTGGGTGGATTTTGACGTGTGACACCACCACTGCATTTCAGAGTTTCTGTGAAACCATTTGTGATGGATGCGATTGGCATCTGACAGAAACACAGCCGCAAAGCCAACTGCATAACAAAAGGTGCTGACTGACCGATGCAGTTGCTTTGTTCCGTTTCTGTCATTTTCAATTCTATTCGGGAACACAATATAATATAATATAATATGATATAATATAATATAATATAACATAATATAATATAATATAACATAATATAACATAATATAACATAATATAACATAATATAATATAATATAATATAACATGACATAATATAATATAATATAATACAATAATATAATAAAATAAAATATAATATAATAGAATAGAATCTAACATAATAATATATAATATAATATGACATTATAATACATTATATATATAATGACATACGTATGATTGAGGTATGACTTCTGGTACTCTTTGAAGCATATTTTTTGCAGTGTTCCTCAGCTCGTGTTGGCCTTTTACGAGGGACGTCCAAAAAGGGATATCCCAATAGTGAGACCTCGGTTGAAATTGGCTGCTTGTGCACAAGCTGCGCTGTTGCCTTAATCTTGAGTGTTTCGAGCGAAAAAGAGGCTGTAGTACCATCCCAACAGCAAACTTCACTGAAGAATGATCCAACTGACCCGGAACTTCCCGGAACCAACCCCCGAGCACTGAGGAACGTGTCTTGGCTTTCACGGGAAGCCGCTGGGGGATTGGAAACGAATTTTTGCTGGGGAAGTTGAGTGTTGACTGACAGGTAGATGAGTCTTGAAAACATGGCGCTCATCAAGAATAGATGCTTCGGTAGGTTGGAAAATATGGAACATGTTCATTTGTTGGATACCCAGCGGTGCAAATGTGTGGGAAAGATCCGATTCGAGTAGACTCTCAGATATCAACCAGCAGCAATCTGGGCTCATGCAATCTAAGTCTTGGTACTTAGTAGATCATGATGTAGATCATGAACATACTGTAACATACCAATGAGTGGCTGGTACATGCCAAACAAAAATCTCACATATAAAACATGCACTCGTTCTCGGCGTCTCGGCTTCCAGGAAAGTCTGCGGCTGCATCGGCCCATTCGTTTTCGACTACATTGGTGTAACTCGCCGACGGTTGTGGCGAGAGGGGACTCACAGGACAGAAATGTGCAAAGGCTTCCCATGATCCACGAAAGACTCAAGTAGACATACCCTGTCATAGCCTATCCATTTGGACAAGTTGCAACTAATATGTACTAAATCTAGGTCTAAGTATATCTACGTGCATCGATTGGAAACCCATTTCAGCGCATCATTGGTCTGATTGCTGCAGGTTTTGTTGTCCTGCACAGGGTGTTGGTGCCTTCAGCGTGTGCCTTGGCTCCGACTACAGCCTTGGTTCTTCAGCCAAGGCTGAACACCAAGTCGTGGATGCTTGTTGTCTCTGTAATGTTTTTTCTCAGACATGATGCGGACCCGCAGATTTTGGATGTGGTTGTTCGCAGCAGTGATGAACAACTATCAAATTATCAACTACTGTGTGAGCTGCTGAATTTTGAACCAAATCCTTTGGTTTGGCTCACACAAGTACTTGGAAATGATAGTGATAGTATGCTGCTACAACTAGCTTAACTTGGGAAACCCCACACATTCACATGTGTTACTCAAACTCCCTTTTCGATGTCAGTGAATACTGAATACCCTCTGGTGAACTAACATAGCAATGGAAAATCACCATTTTTGATGGGAAAATCCACTATAAATAGCCATTTTCCATTGCTATGTTAGTTCACCAGAGGGTACTCTGTGGTTCCCTCCTTTTCTGTCCTTCCAAGAGCAACCTGTTGGGTGAGCCTGTCTGTTGACGTCGCTGAGGCTGGTTTGATCCGGTTGTTGCCCGGCTTGCACCGGCTCAGGGGCGTACCGTACCTTAAAGGTGTTGTGTTCAGAAGAAACAAAAAAGCAATACCGGTAGATATGTATTATAGTAGTATATATATATATATATGTCCAGAATATTATCTCATTGAAACATATATGAATAGATATATATAACATCAGCATTCAATGAAAGGTTTAGATGTGAGTGAAGAAGTTTCAACTACCGGATTTTAATCCGGTGATTCTCATCGGAATGTTTTGACTCAGATCCCGGAGTTTCTCTTGCATGGCACCACTTTCCAAAACGGCGGCAGCTGCTTTAGGTTCCACTTCTTCAAGCGACGCTTGGCGCAAGAATGGTCCAGAAGTCAGATGCAGAATGGAATGCCAAAGCCATAGCACCCTGAATGTGGAAAATGTAGGTCATGTATGTTGGATGATCAAATGTTAGCATGGTGGAACCTACATGCTATATAAGTCATTACAATTCTATATAATATATATTATATATATATATAGTTGACAGCGTAAAGTTGGGCCTTAGGATCAAAAACCTCAGTCCCCCCGAGTCCACCCCCGAGCCTATTCTCTAGTCCTGGGCCATCCTGGGCAGGTTCTGAGGGCGAACTTGTCGAAGCCATGGCTTGCAATCGTGCCATGATTGTGAATGCTCCTTGTCTGGTGGCAAATTTGTTGAGCCCGTGCCAACGATTTTTTTTAGCTGGTATCTATTCAGTGGGAGTATGTAGTAAGGCACATTTAGGCAGATGGCACCCTGTAGATTTATGTGGATGAGATGGGCATGAACTCACAAAATTGATCAACATTTGACGAGGTCCATAGAAACGAAGGTGACCAGTCCGATCGCCGATCCCACGCGATCCCTAGATCTTCAACTGACCCAGCCCCATGAGAAGCTTCAACCAATGAGATAGACCCTGACAGCCAAGGCCTTTGTTATGTCACTACTTGCGGTTGTTTGCGTCATTGTGCCCCTTGGCACAAGAAGAGTGGCAAGTTCACGATCAATGATGGCACTGAGAATCATCTCCATTTAATCCACCATTTGCAATGGAACGGCACCGGGGTTTGTACGAACGTTCATCCAATGTTCGTATTTTTGCCAACTCTTCCACATATGTCAATAGAAATGATAAACGTGTTTCCAGTTTGAAGAATAGGCAAAAGATGGCTAAAGTAATTTAACTCTTTGGGTGTGTGAAGATCATGGCGGTTCCTCCATAGGCCGAGTGGCTGAACACTTTCTAGACACCCGCCTCATTGCAGGTGATATGTTCTGACCCATCCTAGGATCGACAAAGTGGCAGATAGCGTGCAGAAGAAGGTCGGCGACTTCGTAGGGTAAAACGATGGGTAAACGGGGAGTCCCTGTCGGCCAACTATACAAAGAGAGTGCCCCTGGGCCCATGCCTTCACAATCCGTTGGATTTGCCCCGGTCAAACAATCCGTATGGCACTGCAGAATCCTCATGTTTCAAAGGAAGTTGGAAATCCTCATGTTTGATAGTAGAAACCCAAATTCTGAAGCTTGCATCTAACTGTGTACATTGTTTGGGTTAAAATATGTTAAAATCAAACTCCTAAAGTCCTTGTGTTTTTCAGGTTTGAGTTCGATCCTCTTTTTTTCGGTCTAGATCATTTATTGAAGCAACATATATAAGCCAGTGGGACATATTTTACTATACATGCTAAGCATATAGTAGAATATTTCCCACTATCAAACACGCGACTGGAGAATTACCTTTGGCTTCCCACTAAAAAAACACCAAAAGATAGAATAATATAGTATATTCACATATATTCACATAACATCCCCTTGAATATTCTATCTTGTAAATTTCGTTCATGCCTGTGTAGAAAACTTTGACATGACGGATTATGTTTGAAGCAGCAGTGCAAAGACACACCCTAGATCAGTAGGGTTTACTTAAGTATGGTTTTGTTTCTTCCTCAAATTATAATACTATAGTAGATATGTATAGATATGTCATATGTTCTTCGGGTCAAATCGGTCAAATCTTAATTTTCTTGGGGTCGAATCCGAGTTGTTTGGGTTAATGTGCCCATCTAAACCTAATAATACGCCTAGCATTTGAGAATAGTTCCACTGATTTACAAGTGCTCAGGAGGCGGCGTCACCCATTCGAATTCTGGTTCGAGACGGGACAACAGGGATGAAAAAAAGCGACGCTCGAAGCATCGGTCCAAACGGTGAAGCAGAGGTGTTTTTTGGGGCCCCCAATCCTTGGCCAAGTTGGTGAAAATAGGTAGTTTAACGGATGGGTTTATGGTACACATATATAATAATAGATAATCATACATAATTAGGTCATTACATGAGGTTATAAACCAGCAAACATAACTGGTTGGCTCCTTCCTGTGGGGTTCCAGAATCATCCTAAGTGGGAAGGATTTGTTCCCCTTCAGAATATGAATTTCATCATTAAAAACTTTTTAAAACCGTGCTGATTAAATGGGGAGAGTGTCATCCCCTACCCTCTGGATCCTCTGGTAATCTACCTGGCAATGGGAATATCACACTTTTTGATGGGAGCGTATAAGAAATCCATATAGTTCATTTGACTGGGTTAGCATCCATTTGCTCTTGTTTGGTGCAGCCGGCTAACAGTTTTTTTTGATCATAGCGCTTGTCAACACGTTTTGCATTGAAAATTGGATGTGTCCTACATCATAAACCAATAGTTGCCACCAAAAGATGGTTTGATGCTGTACCCCAAGGCTTTCGAGCCGTGCCCCGCACCACAGACAACATCAAGAGAGTCGTTCTAAATAGATCAGCCCTGTCATCTTCACGAGAAGGGCAGCTGGATGATGCTAGAACTCCTTGTTGCAGCGTAGATGCTATAGACTGCTGTTACTACAGTGCAACTCTCAAGAGCAATCTGTTTCTTTGGATCCACATACAAAAGCATCCACCTTGCAGGTTATAAATCCATACAAATCCCATTGCACGGAATGATGGATGTCGCAATGATGACATTTAGGTCTGAAAAGAGGGAACTACTTAATGACCATAAATTGGAAGCCAATCCACCCGTGTTTGCCATATCATATTCTTGATATATTCTTAGAATATAATGAGAATTATATATAGAATTACAACAAACAATCCAATATAGGATATAGAATATAGAACACACACATAATCACACATAATATATATAGATATATACATGATATAAGGCATATTACATATGATAATTTCATATAATATATGCTATATATATATATTTCTAAAAAAACATGTTATACATTGTAGACTTCATAGGATATATTATTTATATCATATGCATATCATAAATATTATTACATTAATTATATTGTATATTGCATATGATACATCACTCAGTTAACGTACACAATAGACAAATAGACAATATAATATGTATATACCATACATATATATATATATATACTGTATATATACATGTATATATTATGATGCATTAAATATACCAAAGCCATGTTGACCCAGTGATTTAACATCCCCAAAACCTTATCAAAAACCTGCAGAAATCCGCGGGGGCTTAGGAGTCGCAGACCACGTTGCAGCAGCTGGGCACGTTGACGGGCATGGACCTTGAGAATATCCCCTCCGTTCCCCGCGGGAGCAGCGGCCTCACCGAGATGCTTGGGGAGCCTTGGACCCATGAGTTGAGTGATTCCATCGAGTATATTTATGGTGATTTAGAGGGGATATAATGGAATATATATATATATATATGTATACATGTATTTATATATATATATATTATATATATATGATATATATATATGATATATATATATGATATATATATATATATATATATCCTATATGATATATATATATATGATATATATATATATCCTATATGATATATATATACATAAACAAGAAACATGATTGTGGGGTTGACTGAAATGGGACACACCCCGCAGATATGGAATTGTTTGATAGGGACAATGATAGACCATGATAGACCCTATGGCATGACCATGGCCAGGTTCAGCTGGAAACGATCCAGAGTCTCATGGTCAAAGAGTTTAAGATCTTTCAATGTCTTTGAGATGTACAGATACGGATTTTGGACACTTGAGGTCATTGTGTTATCAGACATCATCGTCTCCAGTGTGGATGTCCAACCTTCCATTACTTCTAGCCTTGTTTTATTCTGGCAGCAGGCCGCTTGATACAGTCGTGGGAGATGCCATCTGTTGAGTCATATGGGATACACAATGCTATTAGGGTGCTATTCTACAAAAAATATACCCATACACCCAGACACGGTCACCACAAGCAAACCTGGACAGCTTGATGAGAAGTGTTGACCATGCTGAAATCCGCTTTGCTCAGAAATAGCACGCCCCAAAATCCACAAGCTATAAAATTATGATTACCATCTGGTTATTTAACATAGCCATTAAGAATCACCATTTTTGATAGGTAAAGCACCTATAAATGGGCCATCTATACCATGGCTATGTCAAATAACCAGAGGGTATGATGTTCAATTATGATTATGATGATGTTATCAAAATTGCAATGAATTGGGGGCCTAGACAAACCCAGATCCTCATCCAGATGGTCACTCTACGGTTTTGTGCTCAAATATTGTGGAAGATATAGCTTGATTCTCAAACTGTGGGGTTTAAGAAGAACAAATCCTCTGAATATAATGATGAATTTCATCCAAGCGTCTGGCCATGTCCAGCGTTGCTGATCTCAACGCCACGACCTAGGATGACGAACTTTCAAGACTTGGTGCTGGTTTGAGGCGGTGACTGGCAGTTTCCAAGTTACAGTATGTTTTTTTAGGTTTAAGGAGTCAACATCCCCATGAAACACCATGAAACTAGTTTGTTTGAAACCAAAGACCTGAACATCGGGGTAGCAACGCTGTAGGATTCAACACTTGGGAGTTGATGGCATCATCTGAATGGATGAGCTCAAAATATTTAACAATACTGGTACCACTGGTGATTGGTTCTTATAGGGGATTATACTACCTGGTTTTTCATGATTTTAATGGGGATTATGACAACCTTTTCAGGAAATCTATTAACCAACCAGTATGAGATGAAGGAAATTCTTCGTATCAAAAACACATCTTTGGGGTGACCACCAAAGTGTCGACAGCATGGGATCTGGGTCAGTGGTGCCCAATGATGAGTTGATCGTTGAATGATTTTCACCATGGCCAACGGTGTCGAAGCAATTTCCCTTAATAGAAATCCAAGCACTGAAAATTTGATGATTTGATGATTTTTTTTCGGTGGGAAAAATCATCAAATCGCAAAACATTGGGAAATTTCCCCAATTGAAAGTTTTTTTTGCGATTTGATGATTTTTCCCACTGAAAAGAACCAATTCTGATTGGGAATTTCATGGAATTTCCCTGCCTGCAGGACCGTCATGACAGGCTTTGGTCTGCTGGTTGGTATTTGTCCGAAGCTGAATCTCCATCCTAAGCTGTTGGAAACAATTGGAAGGAAGATATTTACACCCCATTTATGCTTGATGGGAACCTCTGAAAAATCATCTCAGCAATTGGTTGGGGTTGGTGACAATGAAGACTTCAACAGTTGGAAAGAAGTTGCAGTTCTTCTCAGAATGGGGAACCACTGAAACTTGGGATATCAACCGATTTCTGCTTGGTGGTTTCACATGTCTCGCAGAAGTTTTGGGACGGCTGGCTCAACCCCCTTTCAAAGCATGTCAGCCTGTTGTTGACCTCCGTGCATTTCATCACAGGGCACTGATTTTCAATTGGAGCTTTCCGCTTTGTCATGGGGGTACCCCTAGTTATCATCCAGTCGTCATGAACGACGATAGAAATTGATCGAAACCCATGGTGAATCATGGGGATCATGACTTCTCTGAGGTTGGGACAAGGCTTTTGAAACTGCACACGAGACGGTGGCAGAAACCGTGCCGGTCTTCCATGCGCATCCAGTGATTGGGCCGCTGGGTGAAGTCATGAATCTGCCTGGCCTCGTTGAAGGTCTGGAAGCAGTAAATTAGGTGCCACTAAAATCATCTCAAATCGCTGAAGATCACCAAAGAGTTTCGTAGACACTCTCCTAGATCCAATGGATTCCGACCCTGTTGATCCCACCCTGCTGAAATAGCCCAAGATTTTCCCAAAGGTATTGTAAGCTCTGAAAAAGCAGTGTTGACCGATGAAGAAGCTTCCATAGTGCTGCTTCAGCAAGAGTCATGAATTAATGATAATAATAATAATCATCATCATCATCAGTTTCCAAAGGCAGCGCCCTCAGGACTGGACTGGTAGCGGCAATCTTGCTCTTGTTCGTCGTTCCGGTGTCATGACGGCAGAGCTGTTTTTCGATATTCACAGGAGACATTTGCACCAGAGGGCACCGCTACACATAAACAATTACAAATGCAAATTGATTTTTTGTAGAGACCCACAGACCCACATATACAAAACTACATCAAAACTACATGCACAAGAACGCCATGGCCATTCTGTCTTGACATTTGATGACCGAGGCCTGGTACTGGTACATTGTGCCAAATGCCATGAAGGATGTACCTCGGCGCGACAATGTGTTGTGCCATTTATAGGTACTGATAGGACCTGAGAAGCATCATGCCGCAACATGAAATCTACGGTTCCATGACACATTGCATCCATAATCTATGGAACAACTAGCTACATGTACCCCCAAAACAACCACGTGCAGGTAGATACAACATACAGAACATACATTGCATGAGATGGGTGATTTGTAGGATGATCCTCGGCAAGCAAGCCAAGGGGGGTGGCAAGGAGTAAGTGAGACAACGCACAATGAACCTTTGATACCTGGGGAAATGACTTCATCGGTAAGTATTCAATGTTTGAGGTAAGACCTATGTATAAGATTAGAAGGATGAGTGCCACAGTTCTAAAGAGTTGAATTTATCGAATGTAAACTATGTATACTCAAAAGATGGTAACACGTGTTTCGTTGGACAATAACCCATTTATTTTCCCCCTATGTTCTTCCATGCCCAGGAAACGGAGCACAAGCAAGATATCGAGCATCAGCAAAGTTTGTTCCTCGATTTGCAACTTTGGTACCTTTGAACATCTAGGCACCATAAATCTTTGCGCTTGAATCGGACAAAGATGTGCGGCAATCAACATATTCCAGGCTTCTTATTAGGAGCAACTCATGGCAAATTGAGCAGGGAGCCTGTCAATGCCATTGGGTTTGCTTATAGTCCTCGAAGCCTCTCTACTGCCATTGTCCAAGAGCTGTCACGCTGGGATCTGCTTGTTTTGTTTGATGGTTTATATATATATAATTAATATATATATATTATATATATAGTGGTTTCAAAAGTAACGAACTTGCCATCCCAAGTTGGGTTGAATTCCAATGAATCGGCCTGTTGTTGATCCACGTGACCTCAGGATGGCAAACTCCAAAGGCCCACAGGCCATTTCGCTGCCTGAAAACGGATGGTTTTTTTGGTATCCCCCATTTTCTATGGCCATTTTGATAGGCAAAATGATGGTAAGATGGTGGTTTTACTATACCCATCCCACATTCTGCCATAAGGTTCATTAGGTTAGATGATAAGGTAGAAGAAGGTTGACTTTGGCACATTCTGCCTACCATCTGGTTATGACTAACATAGCCATGGAAAGATCCACCATTTTTCAGTTCGGTAAACCATCTATTTTTATGGGCCATCTATACCATGGCTATGTTAAATAACCAGATGGCAATGTCACCATGTAGATACAATTCCCTTAGCGGCCGGAGAGCGGCGGTATGGCCCGCAGGTCGAAATCTCGTCCAGTGAAGAAGGTGAAAGTCAAGAATCGGCCTAGATGAGCCATGGAGAATACCTAGTGGTGGATGACAAATATCACGACTATACAGTTAATATCAATTCAATGTGATTTTTATGGGACTTAACCATGAATTGATATGAATTGCATGGTCTTACGGGTTTTGAACTATCAAAGACATGGGAAATACCAGTGTTGATTGGTGATTTTGTGGATTATTGGGGGTTCTAGTGGATTATTGTTCTGGCAACCCATTGATTGGGGATACCTATCAACCAACCACTATGGGAGGGGATACGAAATATGAGCATTTTTCATGGCTCAGATGCTGCCAGAAGCTGCAGATGGGTTGTAGTTTTGATGAAAAGCTGGCAGTGTTGGGACGCGAGTTCGATCAGTTTTCGTGCTTGATATATAATTCAATCTGTTGATGATATTGCAAGCAACTTGTTTTTGTTGGGTGTTTGTCTGCATTATATTGCTTCAAATATGATTCAATGTACTAACATTCAAATGTTACGGTCGGGTATTTCAAACATGTTGTTTATCCCTGCCTGGAATGATGAGCCCCAATTGACTCATAGTGTTGGGTGATGTGAAACCATCAACCAGTTGTTGTGTTTGATGGCTTCTTATGGTGGCAACCCATCTGGCCACTTGAGAAGACCCCCAACAAATAGCAGGTCTAACAGAAATGAACATAGAATGAATATGATAATAAACTCCGAGATTTCGAGGTAGCTTATTTTATCAAAATATACTATAGATAACTATAGGGTTTACACCTCAACTTTCATTGCTGTTAGGTGATCGAGCAAACAACACAGACGTACTTAATCTTTTGGGGGTGTGGAATCTGTCGCAAAGGTTTCTGATCAAATGGCAATGGGTGGATGCAATGACAGTATTTATATTCACTCCCTTATCAATATCATAAATCTGATTTTTATAGTGGATAGGATAATGGATAGCAAATACTTATCATAGTGGATATAGTTCCTGTTCTCTCAACTCCCTCTTCATTTAACGGATCTGTTGTTTCAATCTTCAAGCTCAAGGTATGCCAATTGATCTGGAATGATAGGCCTTCTGGCGCCCCGATGCAGTGAAAGATAGGCCAAAGATGGCAACTCTGCCTCTCCGAGCGCCAAAGATGCGACAATTCGGGTCATTGTTTCAGTTTAGATGGGATCCCATGACTTTCTGAGATCATGATCAATAGATATCAATAGAAACATGATGAAATATCTGGGATGATCAGCTCAGCTCTTTTGGAAGAGGAGTCAGGATGAGTCATGTGGAATTCCAAGCCAGAGGCTTCAAGAAGGGTGAATCTGCCCACTGGGCCGGTCTGAAGAGGTGCTGTTTTCGATTTTTATATGTGTTTTTATCGACCAATGATGGACCAATCTTTCGATGTTGATTTTCTTGGATGTTCCTTTATCAAATTTAGAATTGAACTGAATTGCTAAAGGCAGAATACTTCAAAATAATTTAAATAATATAAAAAAATCGAACATATTTGAACGGGATATTAAAATGGTTGATATTGAATATAACACTTCATTTATTCATTTTTTATTTTAAATAGGTTGGACGGAAATAATTTAAATTATTAAAAATTTTTGTTGAGATCTATTTTTGGAATTGAAGATTATATGCATATTTTTATTTGATTATATTTTTTTGTAAGAATTTATATTTTTGTCGTTTTTATGGTGAAAATTAAAATATTAAAAGATATATTTTGGAAAATTATATAAGGATGGATTAAAAAAAATAAATTATTAATTATTTCTGAAATATTTGGGAATATTAATATAATATGGGTTAATTTATATATATGAAATAATATAAATAATATAAATAATTATTATGGTAAAATTTAAATTATATATATAAATAAATATTTTGGGATTTGAAAATTTGTAATATATTTTTGAAATATTGATTTAGGGTTGACATATATATTGATAAGATATGGGGAATTGTTTTGATAAAATTAAAAAAAGGAATATATGAGATGAACATTTTGGGGTTTGAGCTTTTGTGAATTATTTTTGGAATATTGGTTTAGAATGAATTGTGATATAATTTATTCGGGCAAAATTTAAATTATTTTATTTTGTATGATCCCCACCATAACTTGTATGATCCCCACCATAACATTTATATATTTTCTTATTGGCAAATCTTCTGGCATTCTATCTGACATATCTTCTGACATTCTATTTGACATTTTATCTGGTATATCTTCTGGCATATGATTTGACATATTTTCTGGTATTCTATTTGACAAATCTTCTGACATTTTATTTGGCATATCTTTTGGCACTTTATTTAACATATCTTCTGGCATTCTATCTGGGAGCCGTCCAAAAACCCCAGAAAGGTTTTTAATATACGATTTATTCTCGCATTTTTCCCATGGTCTAAAACCTGCATCGCGCAAGTTTCGCGTAAGGGTGGCCCAAGGTATGCGCAAATACTATTGTTATCAGTATTTCAAGTACTATTTTTAATTAACATTTTGATTACTACTACTACTACTACTACTACTACTACTACTACTACTACTACTACTACTACTACCTACTACTACCTACTACTACCTACTACTACCTACTACTACCTACTACTACCTACTACTACCTACTACTACCTACTACTACCTACTACTACCTACTACTACCTACTACTACCTACTACTACCTACTACTACCTACTACTACCACCTACTACTACCACCTACTACTACCACCTACTACTACCACCTACTACTACCACCTACTAGTACCACCTACTAGTACCACCTACTAGTACCACCTACTAGTACCACCTACTAGTACCACCTACTAGTACCACCTACTAGTACCACCTACTAGTACCACCTACTAGTACCTCCTACTAGTACCTACTAGTACCTACTAGTACCTACTAGTACCACCTACTAGTACCTACTAGTACCACCTACTAGTACCTACTAGTACCACCTACTAGTACCTACTAGTACCACCTACTAGTACCTACTAGTACCACCTACTAGTACCTACTAGTACCTACTAGTACCTACTAGTACCTACTAGTAGTACCTACTAGTAGTACCTACTAGTAGTACCTACTACTAGTACCTACTAGTAGTACCTACTAGTAGTACCTACTAGTAGTACCTACTAGTAGTACCTACTAGTAGTACCTACTAGTAGTACCTACTAGTAGTACCTACTAGTAGTACCTACTACTACTAGTACCTACTACTACTAGTACCTACTACTACTAGTACCTACTACTACTAGTACCTACTACTAGTAGTACCTACTACTAGTAGTACCTACCTACTACTAGTAGTACCTACTACTAGTAGTACCTACTACTAGTAGTACCTACCTACTACTAGTAGTACCTACCTACTACTAGTAGTACCTACCTACTACTAGTAGTACCTACCTACTACTAGTAGTACCTACCTACTACTACTAGTACCTACCTACTACTACTAGTACCTACCTACTACTACTAGTACCTACCTACTACTAGTACCTACTACTAGTACCTACCTACTACTAGTACCTACTACTAGTACCTACCTACTACTAGTACCTACTACTAGTACCTACTACTAGTACCTACTACTAGTACCTACTACTAGTACCTACTACTAGTACCTACTACTAGTACCTACTACTAGTACCTACTACTAGTACACCTACTACTAGTACCTACTACTAATACCACTACTACTAGTACCACTACTACTAGTACCACTACTACTAGTACCTACTACTAGTACTACTACTACTAGTACTACTACTACTAGTACTACTACTACTAGTACTACTACTACTAGTACTACTACTACTAGTACTACTACTACTAGTACTACTACTACTAGTACTACTACTACTAGTACCACTACTACTAGTACCACTACTACTAGTACCACTACTACTAGTACTACTACTAGTACTACTACTA
>CAMXCT020003337.1:54653-68430 GCA_947184155.2 Cladocopium goreaui
TGTGTACTACAAAGCTTGCACAAACCACTTCCCAGTACTACTTTGTACTACAAAGCGTGCACAAACTACTTCCCAGTACTACTGTGTACTACAAAGCTTGCACAAACTACTTCCCAGTACTACTGTGTACTACAAAGCTTGCACAAACTACTTCCCAGTACTACTTTGCACTACAAAGCTTGCACAAACTACTTCCCAGTACTACTTTGTACTACATGGCTTGCACAAACTACTTCCCAGTACTACTGTGTACTACAAAGCTTGCACAAACTACTTCCCAGTACTACTTTGCACTACAAAGCTTGCACAAACCACTTCCCAGTACTATTTTGCACTACAAAGCTTGCACAAACTACTTCCCAGTACTACTTTGTACTACATGGCTTGCACAAACTACTTCCCAGTACTACTGTGTACTACAAAGCTTGCACGAACTACTTCCCAGTACTACTTTGCACTACAAAGCTTGCACAAACCACTTCCCAGTACTACTGTCTACTACAAAGCTTGCACAAAGCACTTGCAACAATGCGAAGGTATGAATGCGACATGTCTCCGTTCTTGTCATGTTCCTTTTGTTTCCCTAGCATTTCCTTGTATGTTGTGTTCAAGTCTTTTCTGTCTGTACATTGTTCTTTTCATCAAGGTCAGCTAGACCCCCCGAAGAGGTCTGAAACCACTCTGAAACCGCTCTGAAACCACAGAAGTTCAACACGTGCAGAGCTACTTCCCAGTACTACTTCCCAGTACTACTTCCCAGTACTACTGTGTACTACAAAGCTTGCACAAACCACTTCCCAGTACTACTGTGTACTACAAAGCTTGCACAAACCACTTCCCAGTATTATTGTGTACTACAAAGCTTGCACAAAGCACTTCCCAATACTACTGTGTACTACAAAGCTTGCACAAACTACTTCCCAGTACTACTGTGTACTACAAAGCTTGCACAAAGCACTTCCCAGTACTACTTTGTACTACAAAGCTTGCACAAACTACTTCCCAATACTACTGTGTACTACAAAGCTTGCACAAACTACTTCCCAATACTATTTTGCACTACAAAGCTTGCACAAACCACTTCCCAATACTACTTTGTACTACATGGCTTGCACAAACTACTTCCCAATACTCCTGTGTACTACAAAGCTTGCACAAACTACTTCCCAGTACTATTTTGTACTACAAAGCTTGCACAAACCACTTCCCAATACTACTGTGTACTACAAAGCTTGCACAAAGCACTTCCCAATACTACTGTGTACTACAAAGCTTGCACAAAGCACTTCCCAATATTACTGTGTACTACAAAACTTGCACAAAGTACTTCCCAGTACTACTTTGTACTACAAAGCTTGCACAAACCACTTCCCAGTACTACTGTGTATTACAAAGCTTGCACAAACTACTTCCCAGTACTACTGTGTACTACAAAGCTTGCACAAACTACTTCCCAGTACGAAATACTAAGTGAATACTGAATATTTAACATTCAAAAACAAGTACGAGAATAATGATGAAAGGCAACTGAAATGATGAAAGTGATCCGGGAGTGTGGTCGCGCAAGAAACGCGCAAGGTTGGCGCAAGCTCGGCCCAAGAGGCCTTTGTGGGAACAGTAATTTAGGACAACCCCCATATAAGTCATCATATACTATACATACATATGCATACATTATATAATATTGTATAATAATAGTACATGATATCCATGAATCATCAACAAAATACTGTATTATATATTGTTTTGTTGCTTGTAATTCCTGCAATGTTTGTGCACAAAGATCACGGTAGAACCAGTGAGGCCCCCTGGCCGCCAATGAAATCGCGAAGTAGGTTGGTTGACGCAGAGTTCGTACGAACTACTGTAGGTGAACTGTTGGGCTGATTAGGGGGGATATAACGAACGAGTTCATGGGATTTCATGGGTTTATAACTTAATATAACTCATAACTGGAAAGCCTCGCCTTGTAGTTGGATGTAGTTGGTGGTTCATCCCAGGACTTGTGGCTTGGTTCAACGCTGCTATAGGATAAGTAAGGTCAAACGGCCAGTTATTGTATGTGATACATTCTTATATCATCCGGTACCCTCTGGTAACATAACTATAGAAAATCACCATTTTCAATGGGAAAATCCACTATAAATGGTCATTTTCAATAGCTATTTTGACATAACCAGGCCGGGTAATCTAGCAATGGAAAATGCCCATTGCCATTGCCCTATAAAATGGTCAGTTTCACAACAGGAACAGCGAATCCACTTAGTTGGGGAATTCTCCAGCCATGGAAATGAACCGAAGCACGCTTGCCGCGGCACGAAGACTTCCTGCCTGGAGTGGCCTTTATGAAAAAGAACTGGGAGATTTGTGATAATGCCATTATTATCTATTATTTATCAACTATTATCATCTATTAACTTTATTCAAGAACTGGGAGTATCAACTATTATCATCTATTATTTATGTTAAAGGGATTTAAAGGCTAAAATCCATAGTAAAATCCATGAACAAATTCCATTAAATGGCATATGGTCAGTTAACTGGCATTATCTATAATTGACCACAACTATGTCATATTAGTTGTTAATTGATCTATAATATTTAATGTAAATAGGCCTGCCTCAGGTTGGAACTATTGGTCGAGTTGGAGGCGAAGAAAAACACAGGGGCTGGTGTTTGTTTTATAGTTGGGACATGTTGGGTCAATTATGCTTGCAAATGGATGGTTTCAGTCATGCTGCAAAGAAAAGTAGACAAACTCTGGCAATTGCAGTTTTATGATGATTTATGTACCCTCCAGTAAATTAACATAGACCCTGGTAGATATGGGTTGGAAGATTAGTTTCCTCTAAAAATTGGTGATTTTCAGGGTCGAACTGTTAATTTACCAGAGGGTATCCCCTGTGTGGACAAACTCATGTGACCAAAATTAGCTGATGACCCTTTTACAGTGTCGTCACGACAGTGAAACCCATGCTGAACACACTGCGAACTTTGCGCAACAGCATGATCTTAGCAAATGGTATACCACCAACGGGCCCAAACATATCTAGGTCAATCTTGGATGGGTACTTTAATCCTTTAGTCTTTTGGATTCTTTTGGTATCAATGGGATTATCTACGTTCACCAGCTAAGATTTTTCATTTTTTTGCAGTTTGTCTGGCTGATTGGCCATGATTAGATAAGATGTTATAAGAATAGTGCCTGATATATCACGGTTTTTAACATCTATGTTCATACCATATCTATAGTTTGCATTTCCTACATCATCTCGTGAATCTCTGTCCAGTGTGTATACCGGCTACAATTGGTAGTGGTGAATCCATCCGAAACCCAGCTGCTGGGCCTTTCTGAAAAGCCTCCTGGGCCTTGGGGATATCCTAGAGTTTCGAGACAAAGCAACAAGCCCAAATATCATAGTGTTTCCTTGTATATCCCATCATATCCTTCCATAATATTATATATATAGAGTCCATCATATCCCACTATATGCCATTAGATGAAGTAGTTGGTCTTGTATCATTGGATTGGTTTAGGGGAACACTTGCAGGAAACCCCTATATTGATAGTAAAAACACAGGTTTCTGGGGTCAAATTTCTCTTTAACCAATCGTTTGATACTGGACTCTGTTCGAAATTTTGGTATGAAATGGTCAAACAACAACACCAGACATGCATTGATCATCACATGTGGTGAATTCAGACCATATTAAACCACCATTGTTGACAATAGCTGATCTAATATCTTCATGTTTAGTACCAATCCATAATAATATTCCTATCTTTGTTCAAGGGAAAATGCATTATCTTCTTTGTGCACTGGACTACAGAGGAAATATGCCCTATTCCCTTTAACCCATGCTCTAGATGTTCCCTTCATCATATGTGGTGATTAAAACCATGATATTAAACATTATGAAACCACATTTGTTTCCAATTAAACATTATTAAACCATATTCTGATATTAGACCAGCATTTTTCACAATAGTTGGTCTACCCTCTGGTAAACTAACGTAACTATGGAAAATCACCATTTTTAATGGATAAATCCACTATAAATGGCCATTTTCAATAGCTATGTTAGTTTACCAGAGGGTAATATCCCCATCTTCGAGTTGCAAAGCTCTTGTTTCGGCCCCCTGCTATCCCTGCTCGCAGGTGGGGATGGAATTCCGGCGATGTCAAGACCAAGCCTTGGTCTTGCAGAAAGGCCACATTGGGAACAGGACTTGTATCTATACCCATAGGATCCATGGTGCTGCTATATATGGTAACATGAATCCCATCAACATACCCCCAATGTTAGCATATATACCAGCACCATGGATCCTATGGGATATGTATTCTAGTTAGTATGCATTATCTATAATATAATATAATATATATATATTTACAGTACACATAGTTAATGTTACCTATCTATATATATATATGTATGTGTATATATATATATCAATATATCAGTAGTTAATGTTATATATTATACATCTGCATTTGGGTTTGACAGGTATCTAAGATTACCATATATATATACAGTACACACAATTAAATTATTTGATGCTATATATATATAAATATAAAGATCATTATACATGTCTTGTTTGTACTATACAATTTCAATATACATAGTTATATATTTGTTTATTTTTGAAAAGTTGCTTATTCATACCTCATGTTCAAACTTGTTCGCGGTTTCGGTCTAAACATGTCACAACCATGGCAACGGTTGACTTTTGGGCGGAACCAGTCCGAATGGTTACATGTTAAATGTGCGCGTGCTTCCCGATGGTGGCCCTTAGATATGCTTGTTGGTTTATAGATAACAGTAAGTGTAGATAAATCTACCAATTAGCATAATTCCTAAGCAAGTTATGTGCATAAACTTATCTATCACAAATCAGCATCAGCAGGATGCATATCAATCAGGGGTTGGTAACTGTCCCATTTTGGGAATATTGGACATCACCTTATAATAGCCATGGCATTGACCATATACCATTCATGGTTGGGTGATGTTCAATGGGGACATTTAATGACCCATATCAATCCCATTCAATCCTTTTTGTTTCATGTGAAAAAATCACCATTTTTCCTATCGTTTCTTCTCTGGCCCGGGGGGCCTCGCCTGGTTGAGGTGTTCTCTTCGGTTGCTTGCTGCTGCTCCAGGGCCGTTCCTTGCGACAGGTCCATCCTGAGGACCGAAAGTGGGACTGAGTGGTGAAAAACACATCATGATGATATTAATGGGATATAAATTGGTATTATGTATATGATGTATATGGTGATATCATCATATTAATATCATATGAATTTAAATTATACTGGTTGGTGGTTTGGAACATATGTTATGTTTCCACATATTGGGAAGAATAACCCCAACTGACTTTCATATTTGTGCAGAGGGGTTGAAACCACCAACCAGTGTACAATTACTGTTAGTTAACGATGTAAATTATTATAACACATATGTTATGATATAGTAATAAAATTATAACTGATATGTTTAAACATAATATCTCATGCCCAAATAGATATACACATTATATGGTGTAAAATTCACTTGCCATGATAATGACATTGCACAGTTATCATGATATGTTTTGATTAATGGGGAATCTGTCTTCAATATTACATAATATGTATATATATATAAATATACGTGTTATGGCTATATGGGATAAACACAATCATGATACGATATAGTGTGAATATATGGGAAATCTAATGGGATGCAATTGATCATCTCTACATCTCTATATATTAACGAAGATAAATGGGGCATGGGAGTATTATATGGAAGATAAATGGAGCCTACCTATGTGTTTAATTATCTACAGATGGGATATATGGAAGATATCCTGGGATACGGTATTCATTAAAAGGACATTCTAACAATAGTGGGATGACCTTAAACCATATGCAATCTTTTGACCATGGCACATATGGTTCATAATATCTGATCCATCCATTTATCATTGTGCCATGGGAGCACCTGCAAGCATCACGGTAGAATTCATGGTTTATGATATATATATGGTTTAAATACTGTTAAAATATGTTAAAAATATGTTTAAAATATAGATTTTTATTCTAAAGAAACATATTTTTGAATGTTTGTTAGTACTTGAATCGCAAGAGTTCCAGCCGGCACGGGGAGATAAGACAAAGATTCGTTGTTTCCGCTTTAGATGTTCATATTTGAATCTCTTAGATTAAGATTGCCAATCCCCTTAACCACTGAAGGACAAAAACATTTTTTTTTAGCATTTTTGGGCCCCAGATTAGAGTCTAAGAGTTTCTAGAACAAGCTACGGGAAAGGTTTGGTGATTAGTGATGGAGCAACCAGGCAGCTGATGTATCTTTGGTGATGTCCCGAAAAACCATCCATCAGTCTGATGGTTCTTTGAGAAAAGAACCGACCTCAAAGCCCCAGCTGATCAGCTGATTCAATTTTTCGGTGCAGTCGTTGTTGTTTCAACCGTTTTTTTTTTGTGAGTCAAATGCCGCATTTCTGCTGCTTCAGCATGCTTCAGCCCCAAATCTTTGGTCAGTCCTGGACCCCCTCAGACACCTGCCATGTCGGGTGTGGCGCAGGAGCTTTCAATTGAAGGCTTGGACCATGCGGTGGTTCAACCTGGCAGGGCCTCCAAGCAGTGGAAACATCAGGGTACAACTGGGCAGTCAAGATGTTAGACTTTAACCTGGTTGGTGGTTTGGAACATTTTTTTGTTTCCATATGTTGGGACAAATCATCCCAACTGACTAATATTTTTCAGAGGGGTGGCTCAACCAGCAACCAGTTAAGATTATAGGGATTCCACCATACGTTACCAGCCCAATCATCAGGATGGTTGTTTCAGGGCGAGTCTGGTCCCCAAGAGCCATTGTTCCAAGGGCTTCTTGTTGAAACCTATGAGAGGTCACCTATGGGGGGTTCGTGTGGTACACAAAGGTCCAAAAAAAGAGCGGTTGACATCTTCAACCACTACGGATCACTGAGCCAAGAAAGTAAAGAGAGGGGCAGTCACAGAACATACATTATAATCATTATACTTTACTTTCATGATGTAAATCCATTTGAAAAAATTTGGAAGGCCTAATATCCCCAGCATATTTTCCCAGAGTACTAACCAGTACTACATCTCTGGATCCATGGAACCTCGTGGAACTGTGGACATCTGATGACTTATGGGAATCTGCTTGGTGGTGACTGGAACATGAAGGTTTAGTATGGGATAATGATGGTTAATGATGCGTAATAATAGTTAATAATCACTGGTTGGTAGTTTGGAACATTTGTTTTTTTCCCATTCAGTTGGGAATTTCATACTCCCAACTGACTTTCATATTTTTCAGAGGGGTAGGTTGAAACCACCAACCAGGGAATACATGGGAAGACCGAACATGAAAAGGAACTCAAGATGCCTCAAGATGACTCACTTGATCACTCCAATCCAGGGTTGAGCATGGACCCAGAGCTTACGGATCACAGATGATCACGGCCATTAAAGGTGACCGTTCAGGGTGTTGTGATAGCACAGAGTTCCAAAATGGTTCCATCCATGAACTAGAGGTCATTCCCAAATTCTGTGGTTCATTGAACTACCGGTATCTTGAAATGGCCGGCCGATTTGTGTATTTTCTTGTTTTGATGGTTCCTTCCGCGAACTACATGTATTTTGCTAATCTTTGCGTGATTTGCGGTCCATTATACCATTGCTCACGTTGAAACCGTGTACACTTCAGGCCTTATGTTTTGGGGTTATTCAAGCCATGTCTATCTCAGAAAGTAGACCTCAGTTCAAAGCCAGAGCGAAGGAGTTAGGCAGTTAGGCATCTCCTCAGAATGTGTCGAGTCCTTGAAGACCACAGAGATTGCCCTCTGGCATTTGCGGTGGGCACAACTCCTGGCTCGTCATGCCTCGTCTTCGAGGCGCTACGCAAACGCGCCAGCGCTACGCTTACGCTTTTCATGGCCTCCATCCAGAAGCAGATTTCGTTACGAAAGGATCCGGGTTCAAAAGAGTAGCTTGGAATTCTCATCAAGTTGGTGGTTTGGAACATGGTGATATTAATGGAATATTAATGGGATGTATATGATGTATATGGTGATATCATCCCATTAACATCATGTTAATCTAATTTGGAACATGAATGGATTATTTTTCCATTCAGTTGGGAATTTCATACTCCCAACTGACGAACTCATATGTTTATATATTTTTCAGAGGGGTTGGTTGAAGCCACCAACCAGGTAATGTAATCTTCCCCATTCCCAAGTCATCAACATATTTATGGGGGTGAACCATCCCAGTCATGGTAGGTTTATGATCCTAAAAAGAACAACTCAAAGAGTCAGCATCATTTCTGTTTGAAATATCTCCATATGTGGATCCATGGAACCAAGACATACCAAGACTATATCTTTTACCAAGAATATCTGTGAAATCTCAATCTCAATCAATAATTACATACCTGAAATGCATAGTAAGACACTCTATTTGTGTTTCACAAAAAATAGGCCAAACTTTGGAAACTCATCCCACGGCTCGTAAGTGAGTTAGTTCACCCCAATTATAAGTGGATTAACCCTACAAAAATCCCATGTCAATCACTGGGGTTATAACCCACTGAGGCACTCTGATCCCGCTGCGTCGAAGGCAGCTCGGGATCATGGGATCGTTTCAGCGAGGGATACACACCGTTTAAAAGAAAACGAATAGATCAATATCACCAGTGTTTTTTTGGGATATATCCATATTATCACCAGTTTATATACTGTATATAATATAATATATATGTATATATAATATATAATATATATATATATACACTATATATATATATCATATATCATATATATATAAGCCCCATGAATCACTGAGATTTATCCATTTGATTGATCATAGCAGTGGTGATTTATACACGGGGATGTATGAATGTATTGTATATGTAAAGCGGGCCCCTATATAAAATATGTATATAACTGAGGTTGTATTACTTGTTTTTTAAAAACATGACCATTTTAATTAATGATTTTCACAGGGTGAGGCCCGCGATCTGACAAAATTGCTATGTTGACACACATGTCACATAACTTGGTTTTGGATTGATTAGGGGGGATAGACCGAACTAACTAGTCAATGTGTTTTAAACCAACTTATAGCTGGGGGCCTCACCTTGCATGTATGTATATATATATATATTAACATGCATATACAATCATATACAATCATATACGGTCATATACAATCATATACAATCATATACAATCATATACACGCTAAGCAGCTAATTTCCGCAAGACTAAACCGATAACATCTAATAACTAACGACTAAACCGGTAAATACGCGCGATGTTGGTGGACGTCCTCACCCCTGGGAGAACGTGTGCTTTATCCTGGTTGGTTGGTGGTAATATATGGGATGTCATCCCCCATTGACGAAGTCCATCATTTTTGATGGTTGAAACCACCAGGTATCGAAAATGTCAAGCATTTTTTGACTGCACTGTAGCCAGTAGTGTATTGTATGCTGTGCAAACCTTCTGGCCACTGCACGGGATGAGCTCAAGCCATTCGGAACCTTCAAAGGAAACCGCTTCGTGATCCCAGATTTCCGATGATTTCCGCTGAACAAACACGTCTAAGTGAAGAAGTTCAAGCTGGGCTGAAGGTCCAAACTCAAAACGGCAACGACAGATTCGGATCGATGGATGAGTCCCCTCACTCGATGATTTTTTTCTGTGTTGCATTGTGACACAATGTTCTGCAAGAGAAATTGTACTGAAAGTTTTTTTGTACGTTACCCTCTGGTTATGTCAAAATAGCTATTGAATATAGCATAATATAGCCATTTATAGTGGATTTACCCATGAATAGCATGGTGATGTTCCATAGTTATGTCACAGTTATGTAAACATTTACCAGAGGGTAACTACAGAATTTAGCCAGATGTTTATAGTAGATATATATCGAACTAGTTGGATGAGGCTTATAAACCAACCAATAACTTGGGGGCACCACCAGCCAGATTTCACTTCTGCCCACTATCTACCTCGAGCTTCTCGAGCTGTACCACATGCGGAATGTGTACACTCCATTTTCATCAAGAGGATCTTGCATCCTCTTTCCCAACAGGCAGATGAACTATGGATCATGGAAGTGAAATTTTGAAGGCCACGAAAGGTGGCGCTCCATTGAATCCTTTCTCCCCAATCTACGCTTGACAGACGATGAGGCAATGATTCAGTATGTCGCCAACCAGTGGCGATCAGGAGGAAAGACAGGAATCAGATCAGGAATTTTGTCAAAAAATCAGCGTTGGTCTGGTAGCTGGTAGACTGACTACCATGTAAAATGTGTATGAATATGATGACGTGACTTACACGTGAATGATTTAAGCCACTCAAACGTCAGAAGTTATGGAATTGTTGATTTGAATTGCGCGTTTGGGAAGTAGCTCTGGGAAAGGTGCGACTGATAAACCAGGTTTAGAAAGATTGGACTCGTTCGAGCCGCGTACCAGAAAACGCACCTGAAATGTAGCTTCCAGAGTCAACCATCTACAGGCTCCATCTAAGAATTCAATGTGGTTATATTTATATAATTGTACATTGTTGAAGCCCATTTCTCCTCGGTCAAAGTCCCCTGGCGGCCCAGATCCACTCTTGCCTTCCTGGGATTTATTTTTCACACTCCAGTCATGACCGTTACATAACTACCGTTTGGTAAACGTTTACATAGCTACTAAAAATGGTGATTTTCCCACTAAAAATGGTGATATAGTGGATTTTCCCATTCAAAATGGTGATTTACCCATTAAAAATGGTGATATAGTGGATTTACCCATTAAAAATGGTAATTTCCCATAGTTATGTAAACGTTTACCAGATGGTATATCTTCATCCCCAACCAATGGGAGATCTTCAGGATCCTAAAATGGAGGTACGTAAACGTACCATATGTTTGGCCATATGAATTGTGGGGATATTCCCTGAAACTAAGGCCTTATATATGGTAGGTACCTCCAATTTAGGTTCCTCAAATGGCCATTGATTTAATCGTTTATTTTTTTGCTAAAGGAAAATAACCATAACCAGCAAAACTATTCAAATTTGCGGGCTATCAAATATTCGCCATCTCAATATGTTTGGTAAGCATCCCATAGAAATAACCCACTAGACTAACCACTTCCATGATGTGATGTAGGTGATATGCTGGAATGATCCACTGCAAGTTGGGAATTGTAAATTCAGTCTAAGCACTGGTAACCTCGATTGTTCCCCTTGTTTACTTTCTTTTTCAAGTTAAGCAGAAACTTAGCATTGTTCAGTTTCTGCACGATGGGCAAATGTTTTCCGTTACACTTAAACCAATGTAAGATTGGTTTATATTATATATATATATATTGCAATGGTGTTTTCTTATCATAATTGGTCCAATTTCATTACAACACTTCGTTAAAGCAGTAAGATTTCTAGATAAACCAATGATTTGTCATCCACAAGTTGCAGATTTGTTGAGGATCATCCCCTGAGATCACTGCGAAAGTTCCTACCAGTCCCTGGTCCTTCCGAACGGTCCGGTCCGTACTTGGTTCATCTTGGTTCCCGTAAATCATCGTAAATCCCAGCTTATGTCATGATACATATATATATATGTGATGTCCACTTCTTGTGGCTTAACATTGCATTTTCTAATGTATCTAATGTATAATTAGTATCTAATCCAAAGATGGGATGGGGTAATCATTAACTTCTATGGATATATAATATAATTAGTATCAATAAGTAGTTTCAGAAATGCCATGCCAAGACATAAACAGTGATTTGTTACGATTCCGATGATCTGTACCATCCATACCCATCCCCATGGCGCATTTCTCGGGGTCAGGTTAGCCCTGGGGCCCTTTGGGTCGATGAAACTTGCAGGAATCATGACCAACACATCATTTATTATATGGGGCCCCATACGTTTGATGGTTAAAGTATGTTAAAGTATGTTAAACTGTTAAACCCTCATGGTCAGGAAGGTTCTTTATCACCAACAGGTCACAGCCAGACACTTGCCGTTCCCGCGGGGCCGGCGTTGGGCCTTAAGCCTTGGGGGTCTTGGGGCAGGTTCGTGGTCTACAAGGGTGGCGAAATCCAGTTCTGGCGATGCCAGCGCTGTTCCTTCGAGTGCCTGGATGATGCTGGATGGGTCCCATGGGATCCCAAGGGGTCCCATGGGGGTCCCATGGGTGGCTCGTGAATTTACAAAGCTGGGACCTCCCAAGGATCTCTTAAGGGGTTGATAAACCAACTCCTGGGCACTGGGTTCCTGGGTTCCTGGGTTCATAGTTGGTTCATTTGCTTATGATCTTCATGGTGAACGATGGTTTCTGGATCGAATTAGCTGGGTTTATAAACCAACTCCCAGGTCGTATAGGGGCCCCAAAGGATTTTATGAAGTTGGTTTATGACTATAAGTTTCATGAAGCTGTTTGAAATATATCTACCGTAAATCATAGTTAAGCAGTTAAACTAGTTATAAACCAACTTAGCTTTCTAGGGCCACCGTGTAGATTCCTCATAGATATTGGCGGAGTTGGAGAGCGAAGGCTGGTGCCTTCATCGTGGTTAACAACATGTTAACACTCGCCCTCACTATCCCTGCTGATTGCGATTGTTGTCAAGATTCACCCCCTTCCATAAACCTTCTCTACACATTTCTGAAAGGGGGTCTCTGAAATGGGATTTGTATGGTTGCAACGCTGACAATGTCTTTGCTGCATTGTTTTTGGATGATACTGTGTCTGTTTGGAGGTCACATCCATCTCAAGTTAGGTATTTGTTTTAGCGCAATATTCGAGGCTTGCGTTTGTAGAAACACATCACATGGTTTAAACATGACTTAAACATGGTTTAAACATGGTTTGAACTCGATATTATGGATTTGTTCTCCATGTTTCATGCTAAGTCCCCCGTCATCCAGGACCAACAACGACCAATCAACGACCCTCCCAGTCGCTGCCAAGGAATTCTTCCAGCGATTTCGGGTGCAAGCTTTGTGCCTCGGTTCATTCGGGGTTACGTTGACGCACAGTACACTTTCTAGTGGGTTATGATGGTTCAGAGTGGTTTTTATAGTGGTTTTTCATAGAATATAAACCAACAACAATGGGAATATGATGGTTTTCTGGTTGGTGGTTTGGAACATGAATGGACTATTTGTCCATTCAGTTGGGAATGGAATAATCATCCCAACTGACAAAGTCCATCATTTTTCAGAGGGGTAGGTATACCACCAACCATTTTTTTTTTTTACTGGGGCCTTATTATGGATCATTACTGTGGTATCATAGCTCCAAGACCCATGGTTTATGGTGGATCCAACTAGGAGCACGGCCTTTAGATGGCCGTGTTGTTTTTGATCAATGGGATGTTGTTGATCATGTTTGATGAGCTCGTGCCAACAGGAATTTGTGTGATTGTACTTTCAAGGTCGTTAACCCCTTATTCACAAGCAGTAGAACGAAAACAGTGATTTAGCCTATACGAAACTACCATTTTTGTTTTTTTTTGGCCAACCTGAAACTAATTTGTCGTCACATGTTTTTAGCCGTCTTTTGGTCAGAGCAGCGCCTCCAGTTCTTCCAAGAACCTTTTAGGATCTGGATTCTGTAAGCTTGAACACCAGCACCACATGAACACATATTGTGTCACGGAGGGGTGCGTAGCATGACCCATGAGCGCAAAGTTCAAAAGAACATACGATAGCGTAGCATGACG
>CAMXCT020003338.1:0-68416 GCA_947184155.2 Cladocopium goreaui
AAATGTATAAATGTCATGGTGGGGATCACACGAAGTAAAGTAATTGGCTTCAATTGGTTTTTAATTGATTTCAATTGATTTCAACTTACTTCCAATTGATTTTCAACTGGTTTCACTTTAGCTTGAATTTATGTTCAACTGATTTAGCATAGAAATCCCATAGGGACCCCACAGAAATCCCATAGAGCGATCATAGAATTCCCATAGAATTCCCTCAGACACCCCATAGTAATCCCATAGAAATATCATAGAAACTTCATGGAACCCCCATAGGCCACAATTGCCTCCCACAGAAACCCCATAGAAAACGCAATAGAAATACCATAGAAATCACATAGGAATCCAGAGGAAATTCTTTCAGAATACCATAGCATTCCCATAGCATCATTTCAGAAATCCCATAGCATCTTCCGAAATACCATAGAAACATCATGGAAGTCCCATAGGCATACCATAGGAATCCCATAGACATCCAATAGTAATACCATACAAATATCATAGAAATCTCTTTTCGAAATATCATGGAAACCCAACAGAAATCACAGAGAAACATCATAGAAAAGTCATTGAAATTGAAATACCATAGAGATCCCATAGAAACCTGATTGAAATCCAATGGAAACCCCACAGACATCCCTTTGAAATCCTAGAGAAAGTCCAAAGAACCACCATGGAACCCCCATAGAAATCGCTCAGTAATCCAATAGAAACCCGATAGAAATATCATAGAAATCCAAGTGAAATATCATGGAAATCCTGAAGAAATTTTGTAGAAATATCATAGAAACCCCATAGAAATACCACAGGAATCTATTGGAAATCCCATAGACATCCTTTGAAACCGTATAGGAATCCCATAGAAATACCATCGACACCCGATAGAAATCCATAGAAATATCATAGAAATACAATGGAAATCCCAGAAAGTATCATAGAACCACCATCAAATTTCCAAAGAAACTTCATGGTAATCCCATAGAATTCCCAAAGAAATCCTCTAGAAATATCATAGAAATACCGTAGAAATCATTTTTTAATCCCATAGTAATCTCATAGAAATAGGAATCCAATAGAAACTTCATGGACATCCGGAAGAAATCTCATAGAACTATCATAGAAATACCGCAGAAACACCGTAGGAATCCAAAGGAAATCACATAGACATCCTTTTGAAACACCTTAGGAATCCCATAGAACTACCATAGACACACCTTTAGATGGAACACTATGGAATATCATAGAAACACCATAGAAATCTCATACAATTTCCAAAGAATTTGTTTTAGAAATCCCATAGGATTACCATAGAAACCAGGGAGAGGATGCCAGGAGAATTGAACTATATATATACTGTAAGTAAGAGACAAAAGCTATAGCAAAGGAAAGGAGAAGATGAATTTGTAAAAAAACATCAAGAATAAGCTGGACACAATAGAGGACCCCCACAACAAACATACTATTGAAGATCAAGGTTGCTCATGGGCTACCCCCTTGAAAATATGTTTGGGTGCTGTTTTTCCCCACCTGCCAGGTGAGGGTTGTTAGATTTTATCAGAGTTGTTCTTCTCCTCCTTCTTCTCCTGCTCCTTCTCCTCCACCACCTCTGCCTCCACTTCCATGTTCACTTCCGCCTTGCCAACTCTTCGCCAAGCTCTTCGCCAACTTCCGCACCCAGTGGGCACTGCTGGACCTCAACTGCAAGAGTCTGAGCGCACTGGGCACCTGGACCTCAAGTGAGCACCGCTGGACCTCAACCTGGGACCGTCCGAGCTCAGTGAGCACCGCTGGACCTCAACCTCAAACCCTCCGACCTCAGTGAGCACCGCTGGACCTCAACCTGGGACCCTCCGAGCTCAGTGAGCACCGCTGGCCCTCAACGGCCAGATAGAATGCCAGAAGATATGCCAGATAGAACGCCAGAAAGAATGTCAGAAAGAATGCCAGAAGGTATGCCAGATAAAGTGCCAGAATGTTTGCCAGATAGAACGCCAGAAGATATGCCAGATAGGATGCCAGATAGAATGTCAGAAGATATGCCAGAAGATATGCCAGATAGAGTGCCAGAAGATATGCCAGAACATATGCCAGGTAGAATGCCAGAAGATATGCCAGATAAAGTGCCAGAATGTTTGCCAGAAGATTTGCCAGATAGAATGCCAGATAGAATGGCAGAAGATATGCCAAAAGATATGCCAGATAGAGTGCCAGAAGATATGCCAGAACATATTGCAGAAGATATGCCAGATAGAGTGCCAGAAGATATGCCAGAACATATTGCAGAAGATATGCCAGATAGAATGCCAGAAGATATGCCAGAGAATGCCAGAAGATATGCCAGATAAAATGCCAGAAGATATGTCAGATAGAATGCCAGAAGATATGCCAGTAACAAAACGTATAGATGTCATGATGGGGATAACTCGAAGTAAAGTATTAAAAAAAATAGTGTTTTAACAAGACGTCCTGTATTTTGGGACATGAGACATTTTGAGAAATCCAAAAGAATGGAGATAAGAAAGTAAGCACGAAAAACTAAAGGAAAGGAAAAGGAAAGGAGACAAGGATTTTGGAAAATGTTCACTTCAAAAAAATCTTGACACAATAGAGGACCACCACAGCAAACATACTATTGAAGATTAATTTTGCTGATGGGGTGCCACTTTGAAAAAAATGTGTGGGTGCTGTTTTTCATTGGGTTTTAATAAGGCACTTTTTTTTTTTGGAAATTAGACTTTTTGAGAATCCCAAAAGAATGGAGCTAAGAAAGTAAAAAAGAGAAAAGTATTAGCCCAGGAAAGGAAAAGGAAAGGAGAAACGGATGTTGGAACATGTTCACTTCAAAAAAAAGCTTGACACGATAGAGGACCACCACAACAAACAGACTATTGAAGATCAGGGTTGCTCATGGGGTACCCCTTTGAAAAATTGTTTCGGTGCTCGTTCTTTTTCTTGGTTTTTAACAAGACACCCTATATTTTGGGAAATTTGGCATTCTGAGAATTCCAAAAGAATGGAACTAATAAAGTAAGTAAATTAAAGGACCGGATAACCCCACAAATCAACTTCTTCCAATGATCACCAAGCAGATGTGAAAATGAGATGGGAAAGGCAGGAAGGAAAGGAGATGGTGCAAGACAGGTTGGGTGAAAGAGCTGTGTGCGACAGTGTTGTGTGTGTAAGTTTGTGTATGTAAAAGTGTTGTGTGTGAAAGAGTTGTATGTGACAAAGTTGAGTGAGTAAGTTGTGTGTGATTAAGTGGTGTGTGGACAAGTTGTGCGTCAACTCGGACCCAAGCGCTCCACCAGAGCCAGCCCAGTGCCATAAGTGCCACGCCTGCCACGCAAAGTGACGATCCATGTCACCAAGTGCCACGCCTGCCGCGCAAAAAGCCGCGGCGTCCACCCCGTCCAGAGCCAGCCCAGTGCCATAAGTGCCACGCCTGCCACGCAAAGTGACGATCCCGCGGCGTCCACCCCGTCCACTCCGGCCAAAGCGTGCCACCAGAGCCAGCCCAGTGCCATAAGTGCCACGCCTGCCACGCAAAGTGACGATCCATGTCACCAAGTGCCACGCCTGCCGCGCAAAGTGCAAGTCCATGTCACCAAGTGCCACGCCTGCCGCGCAAAAAGCCGCGGCGTCCACCCCGTCCACTCCGGCCCAAGGGCGCCACCAGAGCCAGCCCAGTGCCATAAGTGCCACGCCTGCCACGCAAAGCGACGATCCATGTCACCAAGTGCCACGCCTGCCACGCAAGGTGAAGGTCGATGTCACCAAGCGCCACGCCTGCCACGCAAAGTGACGATCCAGGTCACCAAGTGCCACGCCTGCCACGCAAAGTTGTGTGTGAGGGCAAGTTGTGTGTGGACAAGTTGTGTGAGGACAAGTTGGTGAGGACAAGGTGTGTGTGTGTGAGCAAAGTGTGTGTGAGCAAGTTGTGTGATGACAAGATGTGTGATAACAAGATGTGTGTAAGCAAGTTGTGTGAGGACAAGTTGGTGAGGACAAGGTGTGTGTGAGCAAGTTGTGTGTGAACAAAGTGTGTGAGGACAAGTTGGTGAGTGCAAGTTGTGTGAGTGCAAGTTGTGTGAGGACAAGGTGTGTGTGAGCGGAAGGAGGAGGAGGCGGGAGGAGGCGGAGGCGGAGGCGGAAGGAGGCGGCGGGATACAGAACCAAAAACAAGAACCCCACGCAAAGATGTGGGGAAAAAGAAAGGTTTAGTAAAGGAGGCTACCCCCTTGAAGAACTTGTTTGGGTGATTTTTTGGTGGGGTTTAACACATCCTAGATTGGGAAATTAGACATTTTGAGAATCCCAAAAGAATGGAGCTAAGAAAGTAAAAAAGAGAATAGTATTAGCCCAGGAAAGGAAAAGGAAAGGAGAAACGGATGTTGGAACATGTTCACTTCAAAAAAAAGCTTGACACGATAGAGGACCACCACAACAAACAGACTATTGAAGATCAGGGTTGCTCATGGGGTACCCCTTTGAAAAGTTGTTTGAGTGCTATTTTTGTTTTAATCAGGCGTCCTTTTTTTTGTATATTCAAAACCATGTCGCAAGTATTAATTGATTAATTGATTAACTAATTAATTGATTTTTTAATTAACGAATTAATCAATTATTTTTTTTTAATACAGCGTAAAAGATCCAGAGGTGAAATAAATAAATAAAATGCTGAACAAAAAAAGGTGCCACAATACGGTACCACCCCAACAATTACACTGGGTCAGAATTATTTTGGGAAAACTTGGCGCAATACAGTATCCGCACACTAATCGGGATACTACATGATTTACATAGCTCAAATAAACTAAACTACATACCTACATACATACATATCATATACACATACATATTGTACATATGCATTTACATTTACAGTCGTATATGGGATCTCCCACCTTCAAAAGAAGCTGTGGCGCGATCCAGGCCTATGTCTGAAAATATCAGGGCAACTTGGCGTGTTTCGTGGGATTGAGCCAGCACCCGCCACAGCTGAACCCCAAAAAACAGGGGTTTATGGCATTATTTTCCAGAAACACCACTAATACGGGCTATCTATTAATCATCTATTCTTGGGAATGTCAGTTTTGGGATGGTTTGGTTGAATTCATGATTCAAGTGTAGAGTAGCACGTTTTTGCATATAATTTGGTGCATTTCCATTGGTTCCACAAGTACGTTTTGAGAGGATGTGAGCTGATACATGTGTGTGTGTGACATATGTGTATGTATATGTATATATATATATATATTCATGTATATGTATGCGTCTATATAAATACATATTTGTAATTATTTGTTTGCATATGCATGTATAAATTCATGTATGTGTAAAATCTATTTATATACATATATATACATATATATATATATATATCTGTCATGTTGGATAAACCCATCTATGTATCCATCCGTCCGTCTATCTATCTGAAACAGCTCCCAATCCCAGCGGCCTTAGGTGGAATCGGTGGGTCCATCGACGAGTCAGGCGGCGAGTCAGCCGGCTTTTTCAACCATGACCAGCATTTTTTAATGACCCCTGCCTTAAGCAATTAAAACCAGGTGGACCGTTTGTTATACGATGATTTTTTCCAATTAGTTTGGAATTGGGTGAGTTTTTTTCGAGGACTTTATCTTCCGAGGGTTAATTTAGCTTAGAGGTGCCCAAAATAATTTAGTGCTGAATGCTCGAGCATGAGAGTGGGGCCACCTCGAATTAATTGGCAATGTTTTCGTCAAACAGCTCATGCCAGCTTAATCAAACTTGGATTATTAATGACGCTAAAGCTACCTGGGCGGCATTTACAAGGAAGAAAATGCGTTTGGAAAAGAATCTTATTGATTGTTTTGCAAATGATTTCGAAAAGCTTGTTAAAACCAGTGCGAACAAAGAAACATGCAATTTCTTTCTCATATCACCAACCACTTTGCTTTCCTTCCTCCCAGCTTGCGTGGGCACGCGTAAAATTAATTTGGGGGTGGGTGTACTAGTACAGGACTCAACAATTGTAATGACACTAAATCTAACTGGGTGGCATGTACAAGTAAGAAGATGCGTTTGGAACAGAATCTTATTGATTGTGCGCAATGAGAATTGGAAACCCATTAAAAAGCATCACGGACAAATACACGCCCAATCTATTTCCTTTTGCGCCAACAAAGTGCTGTTTTTCCTTTTTTCCAGCTCGCATGGCCACGCGTAAGATTAATTTGTGGGTGTGTGTGTGTGTGCTGGTTTGGGGCCCCATGGTTTGAATCCGATGAGATTGCCTTAATTTCTTGCATGCAGTGCCTCCTCCGGCTTCCGTTTTTGCCGGACGTGTTGAATCATGCGTATGGGCTTGGCTGGCCTCATTGGAGGCCATATGTTCCTGAAACTTTGGATACCTTCACCCCTACCTCGAATAATTTAGTTAACCACACCCCAATTAATTAGAAGAAATTGTTTGGGGCCTGCCTAACCCAAAAGAAAAATAGTAGTTCCCCCACTCTTGGATATTTTTTCCTGAAATTAATTTAGGTGGTGAGAAGATCACCGTTTATTACATCTAGGTGGGGGGGAAGTGCCGCCAAACAAATTAGTAGAGGTACCTTGAAGAAGTAGGGACAGTTGGATTGATACTGTGATTAATGTAGGTGGGGGACCACCCTGGAGACCCTTTAGGAGGGAGTCATTTTTTACATTCATAGTGGTTTGGGTATGTTTGGGTATATAGGTAAAAAAATAATTAAATAATAAATAAATATATATATATAGTGAAAAATCAAAATTAAAAAGCCGGATATACTGGAATTATGTTATATCAACCGGGGATTTACCCAACTATAGTGGATAAATCACAGGGTATATATGGGCATATGAGTTTGTTCATATATAAGGGAGATCATTGAATTTCACCAACAATTTTGGGTAAGGCGCAAGCGTTTGAAAAGTTTGCGCTGGAGAAAAAACAAGATGTAGCCCACGAACCCGAATGCAGTCACATAGAACAATTTTGTGAAACAAGGTATTTGAACAGTCTTGTATTTTTTCCCCCTATTACTGTACCAGTGCACTGTAGACGGTGGAATGCGGAAGAGGGTGGGGTGCAAAGTTTGGAGTGTAAAGTGTAGAGTGCCGAGTGTAAAGTGTAGAGTGTGGAGTGCAAAGTGAAAAGTGTGGAGTGTATAGGGTGTGGAGTGTAAAGTGTGGAGTGTAAAGTGTCGAGTTTGGAGTTCAAAGTGTCAAGTGGGGAGTGTCGCGTGTAGAGTGTGGAGTGTAAAGTGTCGCATGTAAAGCGTGAAGTATAAAATGTAAAGTTTGGGTGTAAAATGTAAAGTATGGAGTGTAAAGTGTGGAGTGTGGAATGCGGAGTGTAGTGTGTGGAGTGTAGAGTGTAGAGAGTAGAGAGTAGATTGTAGAATGTAAAGTGTGGAGTGCGGAGCGTCATCACATGTCATAACATCGCAGGCTTGCCACGGAATTGCACGTTGTCACCACTTCATGCAGCCCTGACATCGCGATTCGCACAAGCACGACACGTCTCGAGTGCTGCGCTTGCCACGCAAACTGAGGAGGTCTCCAAAGTGCCACGCTTGCCACGAAAACTCACCTCATCTCCTCAAAACGTCGCGAAAGTATTGCGCCACACACAATGAATTTCGACATGTTTGCAGACACATGCATGTGAGAATGTCACGAATTGCCACGTCTGTCACGCAAAACCATGAAACCTTGACACAGGATAGGTTTTGCAGCTTCCCCCATAGACACGGCGACGCCACAGGAAAACCAGGGACTCGAGACGAGACATGTTGGAGCATCAAAACGGGCATTTTGTGCGAGACTTCCTTCAATTTTCACATAATTTGTAGCTACAGAATCGACGTTTTCCTACGAGTTTCTTGTGAACCTCAAAAAAATTGCTACCTCAAAATCGATGTTTCGTGCAAGGCCTCCGTCAATTTTCAGCACATCTCACAACATGCCACGCCTGCCACGGGATTTGCACGTTGAACACCGCTTGAGGCAGCCCTGACCGACAATGCGATTCGCAAAAAACACGCAGCACGACTCCTCTAAAGTGCTGCGCTTGCTACGCAAAATGAAGACGGTCACGTCCAAAGTGCTGCGCCTGCCACGACAACTATAGAACTCATTTTCTGAAAACGTCGCAAAAGTTTTGCGCCTGCCACGCAAAACGATTTTCGACACGTTACGAAACACGTCTGAACCCAGAGTGCGCCTTATTGAAAAGATTCAACAGGTTTATTGGTTTAGAGGTTCACTGTTGAAATGCAAGTTTTATTGAAATAAACCAACAGGAGCTGTTGGTTTGACAGCTTAAAATCTGTTGTATTTTTCAACACAGGTCTGTTGAAATTTTCAACAGGATTTCTTGGTTTTCAAGACAAAAACATCCATTTTTACATGTTTCCAAAACCAAAAAAAACAAAGACTCCTGAACTTTCTTTTTCCACATGTGTAAACACACATAGCAGCTGTTCCCATGTGCATGACACTGCCCATGAACCCTGGAGCTTCCTGCACCCCTTGAACTTCCTGCAGCCCTGCATCTTCAATTGGGTCCTGTGAAAGGGGTCCTGCAAAAGGGCTCAGAATGGCAGAGCTGGATGTCCTGGATGGTTTGGAGCAGGACAGGATCCGCAACATCAACAGACCAGGATTGCTCCAATACTGGTGCTACATCCAGTGCAACAACTGCCGCAGGGGATGGATCTGGAGGAGGAAGCTGAGCACTGCAGAAGACTGGACCTTGAATTGCTACATTTGTGACAAGTCATGGAGGCAAAACTACTGTGAAAATGGTGGCTGGCACTACTGGGACCCCATTCGGAGAAGACCTGAGTTCTGAGCCAGCCACCTGCATGGCCCTGCAAAAGGGCCACCCTGGGCCTTGCAAAAGGGCTCCACATGAAGCATGGGTCTTGAAAAAGGGCTCCCTGAAGCATTCAAAAAGCTTCCAGGGAAAAATGTTGGAGCAAGGTGTTGGAAGCTGACTCCACACATGGCCACACAGCAGCAGCCACCTCACAGCATGTGTCAGACTTGCAGCATGGATGCAGGCCTATGGGCTCACAGTCATTTTTCAAACCTGTATTTGGCCTTGGGAAGGGGCTCCCTTGGGTCCTGCAAAAGGGCTCAGCTTGCAATGGTTCTCATGAAGGCTGTGCAAAAAAAGAGGAGTGGCAATTCAGCACCACACAAAAGGATTCCTTTTCCTGAAGTTTCCCAAGATGCCTTGGACAAAGCCATGCATTCCTACTGCAGAGCTATGGGGATCAAAGAGGCTTTCAACATGTACCAGTACAAGAACCTCCAGGCCCAGCAGTCAGAGAGCCCTCAAAGCATAGCCCAGCTTGCAAGGCTTCTGGAGGCGCTCCTGGGTGTGAGCAGCAGTGCCAAGATCAAGTACAAGGCATTGAAGCAATCCTTTGTTGTTCTCCTGCAAACCTGGGGGGTGCAGCTTCTCAAAGCCCACTGGGAGATGGATGACAGCATGCTTGCTGGCAGAGCTGCTGACTCAGTGGGTGTGCTCTTGAAGCACTGGAGAAGATGCTTATCCAGTGAAGTTGCTTGGGGCAAGTTGGTTGGGAAGCTGGATGGGTCTGAGGCAGCTGCTCTGGAGAGGCTGAGAAAAAAGACAACCTGGGATGGCAAGCAGGAGCCCAAAAAAAGGCAGCTCAAACTCCACAACTCTGAGGTCAGCCAGGACAGCCATGGATGGCCAAAAATGGTGGCCCAGCCTGTGCCCAGTGAAGCAGAAGACTCAGGTGATGAGGAAATGGAATCTGAAAGCCAATCAGGAAGTGGCAGCAGCTGCAAGCTTTCAGGTCTGGATGAGAGCCCCCCTCCTTGTTTGAAGAAGGACTGGAGGGCAAATGCCATGAAAAGGCCAGCTGCTGAGTCTGAGAGCATCATGAAGAAGCCTTCTTCAAGCTCTTCCAAGTCTGAGGAAGTGAAGGCCAAGCCTCCTTTGGGCCCTGGGAAAGGGCCAACCTCGGGCACTGAGAAAGTGCTCATTGACCAAGGCAGTATCAGCACTGGTGGTGGCAAGAACCAAAGCTACTTGCAACATCAGCCTGGGCCTGGGAAGAACAAGAGACTCATAGCTGCTGTGACCTTGAGCCAAGCCAGCAGAACAACAAAGACCCACCAACAACTGGTTCAGCTGTTGCTTCCAAGTGCCAAAAAGCCAAAGGCAACCAAGGCTGATGTGCTGGCAGAAAGAGAGAAGCTCTTTGCAAAGTTTGCCAAGTAGGCCATGTAAAAAATGAAGCCCTGCAAAAGGGCTCTATAGGTCCTGCAAAAGGGCTTTGCCACAGCCTTAGACAAAGGCTTGACCATGAAGCTCAACATTTGGAAGAAAAATGCCTGGTAGTGTATGCAGCCTGCAATGGAGCATGCTGGGTCAAGTTACAGCAGCATGGTGGCACTGTGCCATGACCTGGCTGTAGTCACTGTAGCTTTGGCTCAAAATAGTGTTTGGTGTTTTTGCCCCTTTGCAGGGGCAAGGCTAAGCTATCCTGGGCCTTGCACAAGGGATCCATCTCAAGCAGGCCTTGCAAAAGGGCTTCTGGGCACCTGTGAAAGGGCTCCAAAACATGGAGGCCCCCAGCTCCTCAGATGGGAGCAAGGCCAGGAGAAACAGAACTCCAGTGCCCAAGCCCCTCTGGGCAGACATGGTGGACCCCAGCAGGGAGAAGAAGCAAGTGGAGAAGGAAAAGGAGAAGAATGCCAAAGAAGAGCCCATGGAGGAGGAGTGGTGGGAAAAGGACTGGAAAGATTCCAGGAAGACTTGGAATGACTGGTGGCAAGAGAAAGAGGATGAGTGGAGTGACTGGAAAACATGGGAGAAGGAGGAGGAGGAAGCAGCTGCTGCCAAAGCAAGAGAAGATCAGAAGCAGCCTGCAAAAACCAAGAAGGAAGAGCCAGAGGAGGAGAGAAATGTCCTGAGGGGCCCTGAGGCGAGGTGGAAAAACAGAACTGGGTCTTCAAAGCAGAAGTCCAAACTCAGGTGGGCTGAGAACAAGGCACTGGAAGAAGGAGAAGACCCAGAGATGGTGAAGCTGGGTGCTATGGGGGCCTCCAGGATGAAGAGGCTGGTCAGCAGGCAGGAGGACAGAATGTCCCACAAGGAGACTGTGGCAGCTGCAGAGAGGGCAGCAAAGGATGCAGCTCAGGCAGCACAGTCTGCCAAGGACACTGCCCAGCTGTGGGCCTGGCAGAGCTGGCAGTGGCAGCAGGCCTACTGGGGCCAAGGACAGGTTTGCACCACTTTTTTGGGGATGGCAGAGTCTGCACTTGTTTGAACTTGATTCTTGTTTGACCAGGACAGATGGAGCAGGCCTATGGGACCACCTGGCCCAATGCCCAGGCCAGCACCTGGCAGCCTACTGCTCAGGCCAGCAATGCCCAGGCCAGCACCTGGCAGAGTCCCTGCCAACCCACAGCCCATGGGGCCTATATGCAGTACACCCCCATGTGGACAGCAGCCACAGCCCACAGCCCAGAGCGCACAGTGACTTCCTGGACCCCAAGGTGGCTGGAAGCAAAGCAGCTGGCACCAATGCAGCTGGAGGAGGAGAGCCAAGAGCCAAAACAAACCCCAACCCTTACAAGTAGTTTACACCACCATCCATAAAGGAGCTTTCATTTTGGAAGTTTTATGCACTACTCATGTTGCAAAATCTATTTGGCAACATTTTCTTTGAGAGGGCCACCAGTCAACCTTGAATGCTTCTGGTGACAGGCACTTGTCAATGAAATTGTTGTGGGCTATGATGGACTATGTTTCAAAAATAAAAACAAGGAATTGTAAGGGCCTTGATGGGGTGCCACCTCATTTTTTCCAAACCACACATTTCTAGGGACTTGGTCTGCAGTAACCTTTGCATTGGCCCTGCCTGTCAGGAGAAAATCCCAAAAAAAACGACCAGGGATGACAATGCTGAGGAGGGCAACTACCTGAGGGCAAAGTCCAGGGCACAGCCTCCCAAAAATTGGGAAGGAGCCACCAGCTCTGGTGGAGATGATGTTGGGTGGCACATTGCACAAAGGAAAAAGCGCAGGGGCAAGAAGAAGTGAGCCCAAAGCATCTGAGGATGGAAAGAAGGCCTTGCAAAAGGGCTTACAAATCTGAAACCAAGGGCTTTGCAAAAGAGCTCTGAAAGGATAGGTCCTGCAAAAGGGCTTCCAATTTCCTTCTCCAAAATATGGGCCCTGCAAAAGGAGCTCCAAAAAATGTACAGAAGCCTTAAGACAAGGCTGGACTGCCACAAGGGCAAACAACATAGCCCAAGGAAAAACATGATGCACCCTGAAATTCAAGGGGAAAAATGGTGGCACCCTGCAATTTTCAAAACACTGCTTAACCTCATATGATCTCATATGATCTCATATGAGGCAGCCATGCCTCATATGAGAGAAAAATAGCCTCATATGAGGAAAAAATGTCTCATATGAGGATGCCTTACCTCATATGAGCTCATATGATATCATATGAGGTTTAGCCTTTTTGGAAATATTCCAGAAAGTTGAAAAATTGGGGAATTTTTTTTTTGGCACCACAAAAAGGAAAAAAAGGCCATGCTCCACGGTTGAAAGCTGGAAGCTGCCCATGAAGGCCCAGTCATGCCAAGCTGTACTTGCCAGCAACTTTTGGCTTAGTAGCTGCTGTTCTTTTCGGTGAAAAGGAGGGGGACCTGCAAAAGGTCTCAGTGTGCCTTTGCAAAAAAGGCTTTAGAGCATAGGCCTTGGGAAAGGGCTTGAGCAAAATGCCACCCAAAGCCATGAAAGCCATGAAGGTCTTGAAGCTCAACCTCAAAAGGCCAGCTGCCAGTGGCTTGGAAAGCCTTGAAAGAAAAGAAGGGATGAGCCTGGAAGACAAGATGGAGCTCTTCAGGAAGAAGGGGAACAAGGATGTGGGTTCCTTTTTGGATTCCCTGACTAAGCAGCAAAGGGAAGCTTTGTGGCAGAGGTTTGCCAGTGCAAGGGCTTCTCTGAAGGATGGTGAGGCTGATGCCATGTGGGCAGAAGTGGCCAAGGGCAAGGGGTCAGATGGCCCAAAGAAGAAGCTGCTGGGCACCTTCTTGAAGCTGGGGGGTGACCTGAAAGGCAAGAAGGACCTCTGGCACAAGGAGCTGCTGACCTACAGCAAAAGCAGTGGCCCCTTGGCTGCAATTATTTTGCCTAGCAAGCTGTGTGTGAAGACCTTGTGGTAGAGCTTCTTGTGCCAGCATCTCTGAGGTGAAAGGCACACTGAGGAGTGGGTGCCCTTCCAAGCCATCCTCAAGAGGTTTGGGCTGCAGGAATGCCTCAGGAGGGCAACTTGCTGGCACTTATTTTCATGCAAGCTGTTCCTTGCCCACTTACTGCCAGCCATTGCTAATTGACACAAGGTGAAGAGAGGAAGCATTGCCTGCAGAAGGGACCCAGCTGACAGACATGAGTGGCAGTTCAGCTTGAGAAAGTCTGTGGCATGGACTGAGGAGGAGGCCAGGCATAGCTTCCAAGGTGAAAGCAATGTGAAGGTTGAAGCAGCACACTGGCTGGAGCTGAAAGCAAAGGGGTTGCTGGAGGATGGAGCTGAGGACAAGACCCTGGCAGACAAGGCCCTCCAGGATGTCTTGCCCAATAACAGCAAGGGCTCCGGCAACAAGCAGCCCCTGGCCTTGAAAGACAAGAGTGAGGATGAGAAGGAAGATGAAGATAGCCCTGACAAAAAAAGAGACGAGACAAAGATGGCCAAGTGGCAGAGGCTGAAGTCCTGTCTGAGGTGGGCAAGGCCCTGCCAAAGAAGGAAGCTGCTCTCAGGGTCACCAGGATGGTCAAGCTACTGAAGGCAGTCAAAAAGGATGTTGGTGCTGCAAAGGGAAAGCCTTTGGATGAATGCCTGGCAAAGCTTGAGGAGCTGCAAAAGATGGGGGACAAGGTAAGCCTGGAGGATGCGAAGGGGAAGCTCTTTGATGCTGCCATCCAGATCAAGAAGGTGAAGAAAATGTGAGGGGAGAAGTTTTGCAGGTCCTGCAAAAGGGCTTTCTTGAACATGGTTCTGCAAATTTTTATTTGCAGTGTTTGTCAATTTGGTCCTGCAAAAGGGCTTTCTCAATTTGGTCCTGCAAAAGGGCTATGTACCCCTATAGGGTGATGGACCTTTCAGCATGGCCTTGGTGCAAAAGGAAGGCAGCTGCTTCCTGTCCAAACACACCCGCCTTGACACTTTGACAAGCAACACTGACTTGGAAAGCCTTGTTGCAAAAAGGCATGTGTCTGCAGTTGCTTGGCTCTTCAGGCAGCCATAAGGATTATAAGTCCTGTGAAAGGGCTTAGACTGGTCCTGCAAAAGGGCTTCAACAGCCATGGCTAAATGGAAGAGGAAAAAGTACCAGGAACCTGCAGGACCCCATAGAGAAGAAGAAGAGTTCTCACCCCTTGGCTTATCTCTGTTGGAGCATTTCGCCTCAGGGATGAGTGCCCCTTGGCAGCATCTAACTTGTGCAGGATGCTTGCAGGTAATTCTTGTTTAGACCATATGGTGAAGCTCAGGGGCCATCTGTCCAAGCTCTTGCGTTGGCAGCAACCAAGAGTGGTGCTAACTCTGCTGATTTGCAGCAATTGGCTTCACTGGGGAACTATGGGAGGTCTTCTGAGCACATAGCCTCCCAAATGATTTCCAAGTATTGCAAGTCAGACAGCATCAAGCTTCCTGAGCCCTACTTTGTTGACACCCCTGTTCGTGTGAGAACTGCAGATGACTGGGTGGTTGCTGTCAAGCCAGTGGCATTGTACTTGCCACATGAGTGGTTTGCATGGCTACAGCTAGAGGAGCAAGCTGCTGGCTTTGAGCAACTGGAGGAATTCTGGGAGAATCATCCCATGGGTGACCCCAAATTGGATGGCAATCCAATCATGGATGTTTCTTGGCAGCAGACTTGTTCACCCAGCTGCTTCTCACAAGCATTTGCCTTGGCCCACTTTCTTGTGCCTGCCTGCTTCTTACCTAGGAAGGATGTGGCAAGTACCTGCCCCTCATTCTTCATGGGGATGGTGGGGCATTCCAGCGAGCAGATAGCATTCTGGTGCTGAGCATGAGATCACTGCTATCTTCATCCAGTGTAGCCCACAGCCAGATGCTCCTCCTAGCCCTTCCAAAGTCTGCAATCCACAAATCTGAGATTCTTGCTGAAGATACCATGCATTGCCTCTGGTCAGTGCTGACCTGGTCAATGCAGCATATGTACTTCGGCAAATTTCCAGAGAAAGCTGCAGATGGCAAAGACTGGCAGCACAAGTCAGCAAGGGGCCAAAAGGCAGGAACCTTGTTGAATTCTGCAGGGCTTTGTGGAATGATCTTTGCCATCACAGCAGATGGCGAGTTCTTTCAAAATGAATACAAGCTGCCAGGAAGTTCCCATGCAGAGTGCTGTTGGAGCTGTGGGGCAAACAGGTCCAGTCACCCACACAATGACTATAGAGCTGGAGCCAAATGGAGGGAGACCATCAAGAACCATAAGGACAGCAACCCCACAGATCACCTGATCATGACAGTGCCAGGCATCAATGGCTACACCTTGGCCTATGACTCTCTGCACATCTTGGAGCTGGGTGTTTCAGCCCACATTGTGGCCAACTTCATGTTTGACATGGTGGTGAAGGCAGAATTGCCAGGCAGCTCTTTTGAAGCCAGGCTGAAGGAACTTTTCAGAAAACTGTCTGGCTTATACACTGAGCTGGCCACAGACTCCAGCAACCAAGTGAGAAGACTTCACTTGTCCACTTTCTGCCAGCCCAACAAGAAGTGGGACAGTTTTCCTGAGCTCTCAGGTGTGAAAGCAAAACAGGTGAGACACCTCATCCCTCCACTCCTGGAACTCAGCCAGGATTTGGTCGATGAGAGCTCTTACAAAAAGCACAGGCTTGAGTGCATCAAGAACCTCAACCAAATGTATGAAGCTATGGAGTGCCAGGGGCTGCATCCTGATGAGTCAGCATATGAGCAGTACAAGAGGAGCACAGAGAAATGTTTACTCCATTACAGCAAGCTTGCCAAGATTGCAATCTCTCAGAACATTCTTCAATGGAACACTGTGCACAAGCACCACTTGGCTTGCCATATGCCAGAACAATTTAGGCACTTGAACTGCAGGTTTGTGTCAACATACTCTGGTGAAACAATGGTGGGCTTCATGGCCTCTCTTGGGCACGCCTGCCTCAATGGCACTCCTCCACATTTGGTGCCTGCAAAGGTTGCCTGGAGATATAGATTGGGACTGCACCTGAGGGTGACACATGGTGACTTTGACCTGGTGGATTCTGAAGAGGAACTGTGAGTCCTGCAAAAGGGCTGCATCTGTCCTGCAAAAGGGCTGTCTATGGTCCTGCAAAAGGGCTATCACCCTGACTTTGCCTCATTGTGCCCTTGAAAAAGGAAGCAGCTGTCTCAGGAAGTGGCACCACATGCTGGCCACATGTTTCTGAAAAAGCTGTTCATTTTCTTCAGATTCATACATTCTAAACCAACAGGATCCTGTTGAAAAAAACAATAAGGGCTCTGTTGGTTTTTTCAACAAGGCTTTAAAAAAATGCACCTTTCTATTTCAACAGCTTTTTGTGTTTCTGTTGAAACAAGACTTCACTGTTGAAATATGCGTTTTCTGTTGAATCTTTTCAATAAGGCGCACTCTGGGAATGTCACGAAGTGCCACGCCTACCACGCGAAACGGGGCTACGCAACATGTGGAACCTCCAAAAGTGACAACTGTTGCAGAACTTGCCATATAGGCACGACCATAGCGATCTCGCGCGAACGCTTGCGGACGGTTGCGAACAGTTGCGAACGGTTGAGCAACGATGAGCGAACACACCCTCAACCCCCAGACCCCCAGAGTGAAATAGGAACTATTGCTACGCATTCGGGAAAAACATTGCCTTGGAACGTATAATTACTGTAGGATATTATATATTAGATAACCAACTTGATATTATGGAATTGGGTGTGGCTGAAAATTGAAAATTGGGTTTCCCATTAAAACGTCCATGTGTAGGGAATTTTCGATTGCCACGTTTGAGTACCAGAGGGTAGATTTGAGGTGAACACATGATAAACATGGTTTCTGCAACTCTTCACTTCAACCAGTGGAAAGAACATCCCCTTGACGAACAGACCCTCCTGCATGTGAGTTGGGATTGCAGCAGAGTGGGTGTGTCTGTCGTTTTTGTGTTCACTGAGGCCAGTTCATTAGTGGATGTATGCTAACGGCATTTGCGGCTTTAAAAAACGATGGTCTCTCATAAGAGAACGATATATAGCGATATATTTTTGCATCTTGCAGATGGTACTTGCCGTTCAGGAACACAGGAACCATAAATGCTCCCATCGTCTCCCATCACTTGCTGCGTCAGGGTCCCTTTTTTGGTGTCTCTCCCACGCGTGGCTCGGCTGTGGCGCTTGCCCCGCTGGAACCTATGTGAATTTATGGGTTTGTCTCGCCAACAGCTCTAGATCTAGAAACATTGTGGCAACGAACTCACCAATGGTTTTACATGATTTGGGGTGGATTTTCATGGATGTTTCAACATCCACGTTGCTGGGGGTAAGTCAATAGTCACCACCATTCACCACCATTCGCCACCATTCACCACCGTTTCCGGTTGTTTGTTGCCATATGTTGCCATAAAATGCGGAGAACAGACAGGTCCGGACGGTTGCGAAGCAAAAGCTGTTGCCGCCGACGATCTGCTCACCTGAGGGGGGGAGCCCAAAAAAAAACCGCGCAACGCTCTGATTGTGGAAGTTGTGGGGCAGTGAAACTTCGAAGTGAAGCATAGCCAGCATAGCCAGCATAGCTATACAGGAAATCACCATGTTTAATAGGTAAATCAACCATAAATGGTCATGTTCAATTGCTATGCGAAAAAAAATTATCCATGCTTAACCGACATTTTATGAAGCAACAAAGCATATGGGAACTTCAGCATGAAAGTGGCCATGGTGATCCATATTTTGTCTTTGGGGTCAACGGCCTGGTCACTGGTAAGCGTTTGGTCATAGACATTCCCGGACTTGCTGAGTATTTTACCCCTACCTGCCAGGGTCTATGTTAATTTAGTAGAGGGTATAAGTATAACTATTGTAATTCATGTTCCCACTGGTTTATCCATTCTTTCGGGAAACTATGTCCTGGAAAAGATGTTCTATTTTTCATCTATATAATCAATTGTTTATATATATATATATATACATGTATAGGGATCTCGTAAGCAAATCCATGGACGACTTGTGAAGCTAAGGAGCATTCATCGGAAGGCTGGCAACCAGTCCATGATAAACCTAATTGACTGACATGTTTGAGGATTATGAAACCCCAATCTTTGGCCTGAGCTTCGGGGTGTCAGTTGTCAGTTCTTAACAAATGCCTTTTTTTGGAGGTAGGACCGAAAGGATTATTTTTTTCTGTGTGTCAGCCAAACCATAGTGTTCCACTTTTACAATGGATTAACATGGATTAACTATTCACTTTGTGAATACTGCGGTCGGAATTTCACAGACAGAGTGGCAGAGACGCCGATATGTTTTTGCCTGTTTCGCTGAACAGAATTCTGTTCGGTCGGTTTTGGTTCTAGTTTCAATCTTGATTGTTAGCCATTGCGTCAGTGGATCAGAAAGCTAACAAGTGGCTGCTGGGGAAGAACGTAGGGAAGGTTGCGGCCGGCAAAAAGTAATTTTCAGAAAAGAAACATGATCATCTTGCTGAATGGAACTGCTGTTTGGGTCACCCAGTGTGCCCAGCAATCCGACTGTTGGCCCATTCGTCAGTTATTTTGGCTGCATTTCAACCCAGTTGCATATCTCGCAAAATATGGAAAAGTAATGAAAAGTACACCATCAAAAAAAACTATTGCTTCTATTTTTGTGTTAACACGACTCCTCGGAGTGCACACCCAAGCAGTGTCACAGCACATCCTCGGATGCGAATGGCTAATGCCGGCGGTTGCCGCCGAGAAACTGTAGCCCGACGTCACTGGTCCAAGAACACTTGATAATGACTTCAGGTATAAGTTTATGGAATTACAATGGATTTTTCAATAACCCCCATTAATGCATTTTGATGTCAATAAACCCCATTAACATCCATTGTGTGGGAGATATAAGTCTAGAAACCTCATCAGCATCCATTAACTATATATAATAGCTATACAAAGTCCCGTTAACTGTTTGTTTGCCTGTTGCCATCAAAACACGCCAGCGACTCTAGGAACTAAACCCAATGTGATTCCCTCCATTCAGTCCTCTCCAAATGAGCAATTCTCAGGGTCTATGTTGGCAGGGGATGGTAAACCGTACCTTGTTTCACCATACCCTTTCAAAAACAAGTGGCACATCTTATGTCTACTACATACCCTTTGGTGATCCAACATGGCTTTGGATTTTTTCCCCACATCACTGTGTGGGGTTCTTGTTTTTCGCTTTGCACCCGCCGCGTCCGGGTCCGCGTGCGCCCGCCCTGCCGCCACTTGTCACCTCACTCATCACAGCCCAACTCATCACACCACTTGTCACAGCCACCTCGTCACACAGCACTCATCACTGCACCACTTAACACATCTGACTCATCACACCACAACTCATCACAGCTCCACTTCTCACATCTCACTCATCACACCACAACTCATCCCAGCTCCACTTACTGCACCTCTTATCACATCTCACTCATCACACCACAACTCATCGCAGCTCCACTTACTGCACCACTTATCACATCTCACTCATCACACCACAACTCATCACAGCTCCACTTACTGCACCACTTATCACATCTCACTCATCACACCACAACTCATCACAGCTCCACTTCTCACATCTCACTCATCACACCACAACTCATCACAGCTCCACTTACTGCACCTCTTATCACATCTCACTCATCACACCACAACTCATCGCAGCTCCACTTACTGCACCACATATCACATCTCACTCATCACACCACAACTCATCACAGCTCCACTTACTGCACCACTTATCACACCTCACTCATCACACCACAACCCATCACAGCTCCACTTCTCACACCTCACTCATCACAGCGAGCCTTCTGGAGGAGCTGCTGCGCGCGGAGGAGCTGCTGCGCGCGTCAGTACACAGAGCCGTACACAGAGCCGCCTGGCGGAGCTGCTGCGCGCGTGGGCGCCGCTGGGCCGCGGCTGCCTTTCGTCGTGTGGCAGACGCAGTACACAGAGCCTTCTGGAGGAGCTGGTGCACGCGTGGGCGCCGCTGGGCCGCAGCTGGCTTTCGTGTGGCAGGCGCAGTCCACAGAGCCTTATGGAGGAGCTGCTGCGCGCGTGGGCGCCGCTGGGCCGCAGTGCACAGAGCCTTCTGGAGGAGCTGCTGCGGGCCGCGGCTGGCTTTCGTGTGGCAGGTTGCAGAAGAGCTTTCTTGGAGGAGCTGGTGCGCGCGTGGGCGCCGCTGGGCCGCAGCTGGCTTTCGTGTGGCAGGCGCAGTCCACAGAGCCTTATGGAGGAGCTGCTCCGCGCGTGGGCGCCGCTGGGCCGCAGTGCACAGAGCGTTCTGGAGGAGCTGCTGCGGGCCGCGGCTGGCTTTCGTGTGGCAGGTTGCACAAGAGCCTTCTTGGAGGAGCTGGTGCGCGCGTGGGCGCCGCTGGGCCGCGGCTGCCTTTCGTGTGGCAGACGCAGTACAGAGAGCCTTCTGGAGGAGCTGTTGCGCGCGTGGGCGCCGCTGGGCCGCGGCTGGCTTTCGTGTGGCAGGCGCAGTACACAGAGCCTTCTGGTAGAGCTGCTGCGTGCGTGGGCGCCGCTGGGCCGTGGCTGGCTTTCGTGTGGCAGGCGCAAGACACAGAGCCTTCTGGAGGAGCTGCTGTGCGCGTGGGCGCCGCTGGGCCGCGGCTGGCTTTCGTGTGGCAGGCGCGGTCCACAGAGCCTTCTGGAGGAGCTGCTGCGCGCATGGGCGCAGCTGGGCCGCGGCTTTCCTGGGAAAGGTGCAGTACACAGAGCCTCCTGGAGGAGCTCTGCTGGCTCTCACACCATCTTTGACACACCACTTTGTCACACACCATCTTTTACACACCCTCTTTCACACACCATCTTTCACACACAACTTTGTCACGCACCATCTTTGACACACCACTTTGTCACACACCATCTTTCACACACCACTTTGTCACACACCATCTTTCACACCACATCTTTGACACACACCATCCTTCACACACTACTTTGTCACACACCATCTTTGACACACAACTTTGTCACACACCATCTTTGACATACCACTTTGCCACACACCACTTTGTCACACACCACTTTGTCACACGTCACTTTGTCACACACCATCTTTGACACACCACTTTGTCACACGCACCATCTTTCACACACCACTTTGTCACACACCACTTTGTCACACACCACTTTGTCACACACCATCTTTGACACAACTTTGTCACACACACCATCTTTCACACACCACTTTGTCACACATCATCTTTGACACACCGCTTTGTCACACACCATCTTTCACACACCACTTTGTCACACACCACTTTGTCACACACCATCTTTCACACCACATCTTTGACACACCATCTTTCACACACTACTTTGTCACACACCATCTTTGACACACCACTTTTTCACACACCATCTTTCACACACCACTTTGTCACACACCATCTTTCACACACAACCTTTCACACGCAACTTTGTCACACTCCATCTTTGACACACCATCTTTGCCACACACCATCTTTCACCATACCATCTTTCACACACACACAACTTTGTCACACACCATCTTTCCTCCACCTCCTCCTTTGTCTTTCCTTCCGTCCCTGTCCCCGCTACAACATTTCTTGCTCATTATTGGAAGAAGTTGACCTGTGGGGTTATCCGGTCCTTTTATTTTTAGGTCAATGACCTACTTTCACGGGCCCTAGCTTCCACTAAAGCTATGTTAGATTCCCAGAGGGGAGATGTTCTTGAGATAGTTCTCCACGATCCTTGGTAGAAGGTAAGCAGGTGATCATCCCATGTTTTGTCGCATGGGAAAACCAACCAGTCTCGTCATCCGAAGATTCTTCAGCCACATGCGGGTACCAATTACATGGGGAAGTGATGAGTTATGGCCCCGCAGGGTCTGTGAGGTTGTTGTTGGTGACCAGCGACGTGGATAATATCTGGATGATTTTTAATGACCCCAATGTGACGTCACTGGAATGATGGTTAGTTTAGTAAGGTCAATCATCCACATGGTTCTTTTTATGTTTGCCATTGTCAGGTTGGTGAGTTACCTTATTTCAGCCAGAGAATAGGGATAATCCAGTACAAATCAATGTAGATACATGGATATACATGGTGATCAAGCTGAAGCCCTCTTGTTGCAGACAGGATATGCATTGTGGTTGGGATATCCAACATGAAGATTGATAGATAACTATCAACAATGATCATCCCCGACTATGATACGGATGGGGAGAGAGGGAGAGACAGAGAGAGAGAGAGAGAAACAAATGATAGGGGTCCACCTTTGACAATACACCTTTTGCATGTTGGAGTACAAGAAGGCAACGCATGTTGAGTTCAATCTCTCCCGGCCATGTTTGTCAGATATCGATGTCCAACAAATCAAGCCCAAGACCGGCAATTTATGTAACAATGTGCTATGGAAAATGTAATTTTACTATAGTTTATTAGATCAATAGGTGCTCATTGTTGATAGCTATGTTGATTTACGGGAAGGCGCATATATATAATATTATATATATATATATTTATTTTTTTTTAATGTATATGCATATATGTATGCATATACGTGTACATATTTGTTTTATTTTGTTATGTATATATGTGTATATATGCACGTATACATGTATATACATATATATATATATATCTTCCCAAAAGGAGATTGTCAATTGATGTCCCCCTGTTATTGTTCAGCCCCATGCACCTGGAGGAATTCGGTCCCCTGGGACCTGTCGCAGATCTTTCGGTTGCCGAGCTTTCGGCATAGTTTTCAGATGTTTTCAGACGGTACCACTCGCTGAATGCGTTGGTCCCACAGGTGCTGCAGCTGCGGCTGGTGGGTCGAGATTTTTTTTTTTTGGCGATAGATGGCTGGCTATATGAGATATACTGGTTTAACAAGTCTATGGGTTTTCATGGGAAAACATGTTTTTTCCAGTGGCCCCCATATTTTGTTGAAACATTTTTTTGTTGTGTCACAAGATATTTCTGAAAGCCCAACTCTTGGAAGTTGGGCACCAGGTGATTCTGGTTCGGTGCAGTGTGGCAGCTCACTCATTACCCAAGAATTTTGAAGCGGTATGGAACCCCTTACGCGCTGCAACATAAGATTAGATAGCATAAGTGTAGAGTGTTCACATCCAGTTTAGTCAGCCCTGCCGCAATGTCGCGTACGCCCTTTATCCCGGGACAGATTATCCCAATGAGCCAATGTTTTTCCATGTTTCGTTCCCCATGTCTCCCCGTTTGATTTTGTTTGATCATGATCTGATCATATCTGATCGGTTTGAAGAAAAACATTTTCGTTATTGCATTTTGTTTCAATCATGCCTAAAAACAAATTTGCAAATGGGATAGAGTAGAAACCAGCCGACACCTAGATGAACAGCTTTGTTTGCCCCCGCAAATAAACTTCTCGGGACGTTCCTACAAAATATAAAGTCAATTCTAATTAATTGGGATCACTGTCAATGGTAAGTTGAATTCAATTTTAAGTAAGTCAGTTCAAAGTTCAAATGCAATTTTACTTCAAACTTAGGTTCAGTCAGTCTAAATTAGCGTAGAACCAAATAAGATTAACTTTCAAACGGTTAATGTTCATTCAAACTCAACTGGATGTTCAGTTCAAATCAAATTTAAACAAGTCGAGGTCAACTTATTTTGAATTCAATTCGAAAGCAATATACATCTCCATTCCCAGACAGCGTTCCATGAATACGTTTACAACATTACTTGCCCTTTGTCATTCCAAAATCATTCTAAGCTGGGCGTGAAAATTTATCCGCATGTCATGTCCTGTTGATCCATGATGAGTCAACCCTGCTTTTTTGGGTCACCAGAATGCCCTTTGATTTTACATGGTGCAGAGAATTTGGCTTTGTCTCAACCCCAACTGCGGTCAAAATATGTCAACATCTAGGTACACCAGATTATTCATGATTATTCAACGTATGGATAAATGATAAATATGGTTTTTCGAAACATATGAATCGGATCGCCATGTTTAAGGGATTATCCCAATATATCCCAATTATACCAATTACCCTCCGGTAATCCAACATGGCAATGGACAATTCTCCGTTTCACTCTGCTTCTCTGAGGCTCTCAAGGCTTTACCCAGGCGGTTGGTTTGCCGCTGGTGACTTGGCCATGTTGACTCCGCAAGGCTATGGCTTGGGATCATCTGTATTCCACTACAGTCCTACATACCATGCCACACCATGATACCATACCATACCATACATTCAAACATTCATACCTGCATTGTACACTCATACATCCATACATTACAGTTCATACATTCATACATTCTTACACTCATACATTCGTACACTCATATGCTCATACATTCATACATTAATACGCACATATATTCACACATATTCATACATTACATCCATACATTCATACATTACATTCATACATTCATTTGTTAATGCATACATTCAAAGACTCATACACTCACACATTCATATATTCATACATTTATACACTCATGCACTCATACATTCACACACTCATACACTCATACATTCATACACTATTTTTTACATTCATACATTCATACATGTATACATTAGTACAAACATACATTCATACATTACATCCATACACTCAAACATAACATTCATTTCTTCATACAGACATGGATTCATAGACTCATACACCCATACGTTCATACATTCATACACTCATACACTCTTACATTAATACATTCATACAAACATTCATTCATACATTACATTCATACATTCAAACATTACATTCATACATTCATTTATTCATGCAAACATACATTCATACATTCATGCATTTATTTTCCACTCATACATACATACACTACAGACAGTTCATTAATTCATACATTCATACAAACATACATACATTCATACATTACAGTCATCCGTTCATACATTCATACATACACATGATACGGAGATATATGGCCCAGTGTTTGGTGGTGCCCCCTTCCCGCTGAGATGGTGATGGTATCTATACCTATACGATCCTATATGTATATGTATATGGATAGATACAAGATTATACAAGTATATGTGTACAGATGTGGATATATATATATATACACAGCATATACAGTATATATATACGTATATAATATATGTTATATATGTATGTATGTAAGTAGTATGTATATATATATGTAAGTAAGTATATATATATGTATACTTAAGTACATATATATATATATATATATACATATACTAAGTATATATATATATATACTTAAGTACACACATATATATATATATATATACATGGGTCTGTATGTATTGTATATGTACATGTCCATGTATCCCCCCGTGAACACCAGACACGGAGTCATAAATATCTATGTGGGTCATGTAGGGTATATTATATATATATATGATCAAAGGAAGCTTAGAAGTCAAACTTCCGACAATATGGACAAATGAAAAGCATAGGTGGGAAGAGTCAGAGAAGATAAGAAGAAATAATATCAAAAAAGATAAAGTCTCAAAATAAGTCCAATAAATGGGCTTATCAAATGGGCTATGGCTAGGCTTACCAGTTGCTAAGGGGATGATCCTGCGTCCATTTGGAAATGGAGAGATGTTGAACATGGCAAACGTGTTCAACCAACAAAATAAAGGTTTCTATGTGATCAACACCTTTCTTCTCCGCCGTTCTCAGGCCTAGGGCTTATTGATGGTACATGTCTCCCTTGCTTGCTGATGTTACAAGGTGACCCCCCGGTTGCAGGTTGGTTAACAAAAACAACATTAAGAAGGCGAGAGAGATATCTATAGACCATGGATATCGATAGAATCTATATCTATAGCTGTTTCTACATATATCTATTCATATATAATGAAATAAAACTATAATATGTCTTCATATATATGTATAAATTATCTACATTTCTGCCATAAATAGTAATAATTTATGTCATCCGTTTCTTAAAAAAACACCGCAGATGTCCACGGAATCGCTGCCTTCGAGGCCTCACCTTTCGTGGATTCACTGCCGCACGGCCATTGCTGTTGGGAATCCCCAGCGACATCCGCTGGGATTTGCGTTGACAGCGATGTTCATGGACCAGTTAAATCCATTTCAGGGATTGTGAGATATTCAATAGATGATGTTAATTGATGTTAATTGTGAATGAGATATGAAATATTGATAAATATTGCGTATAGCCCGTGGATGCCCGTGGTACTTTACATCACCATGTTTGCTACAGATTGCTACTTGCGGCAATCATAGAACAAAATAGACCAACCATCTATACCATAGTTTCGTTACGTAAATGACCAGAGGGTAAATCTGATGAACATGATGAACATGTTGACTTTCATCAGATTTGTTGCCTCCTCGACCTTCCATTTTTGTTAACTGAAGATTTGACGGTGATACTCGGGCTGAAACCAGCCTGATATTGGCTGGTGGAGGGCACAGTTGGGGAGGATAATTTCAGGTTTATGTTTTGAAGAAAAACCTAAAGTCCGATCTGAACAGTCCATGTACATCACTTTGGATTCTTCGTTATTTGGATCTATGAGGTTGAAAACTGGAAATGGACCCGGGATTGTTGGGGTCCAATGGCATTTTTATTTGCAAACATTGGTTCTTATATAAATAAATTCGATGAAAGACTGTCACACAATTGGTGTGGGTGCGAGGTTGTCCTTTTTTAGTGGCAGGGAAAGGGTAGATGCCTTTCTTGGCAGTGCTGATGAATAGGCATTGTTTAGCTTGCGATACTTCAGGCAGGGGGCTTCGAAAGCATGTCCTTTTGGATCCACTTGGGGAAGAAAGGGTATGAAAGGGTGAACCAGCACTGAACACCCAAGATGTAAATGATCCCGCACAGTACGCCAAGTCGGCCTCTTTCGTTACAACCAATTCGTTGGATGCCCGCAGCTTTGGGGGCTCCCAGGATTGCCCATGAATGCCTGGCATCACGGCATATCAGCCATGCCCACCCTAGGCTCCTTTTTTGCAGATCGACACCATCAAGATCCACCGAGAAAATACAGAAAACATTTAGAGACACTTTATGGATCTTTATGGTCCTTTGCCATCGCCGCCATGTGGTGCACAGCCGGCGACTGAAAGGGGCGCAATGCTGTGATCATAGCAATGTGGAGGCGGAAGGAGCGGTGAATTTTGCTGGCCTAAAGTGCGAAGATGTGAAGGCAAAACATCAGTCATTTCAATGATCACTATAATTTTTATGGTATTGTAAAATTTCTGGTTGGTGGTTTGGAACATTTTTATTTTTCCATAGATTGGGAATAATGTTCCCAATTGACTAATATTTGTCAGAAGAGTTGAAACCACCAACCAGATTTAAACAACAGTATGGTTACTATCAACAATCACATACACAAGGACATCAACATGTAACGGCTTAGTCACACTACACCAGGACTGTCGCTGGCTCTCAGCCTTGGCGAAGCTTGGCGGATATCGAATATCCCAAGTGGTGGATGGAACCAATATTCTGTGTGATGTTCATCCGGTCACTGACATGTTTTATGGCTTTAAAAAAATGTCAACCATATGACGACAGTGTTATTGTTCAACTGGTGGTGTTGCAATGAACCTTTTTTCTTGGGGGGTGGGGCGGCGGGGAGATGATTGAAGACACCAGCTAGCCCAAGTTGTATAGACTGCTTGCGATGAGGATCTCATCATGAGAAGAACACCAAAAGAGAGATGTCATGTGAGTGGTGTGTGTGGTGTGCCGTTTTTTTTCAGGTTAACAGTTAGAGTCCTGACAATAGGATCATGCTCACGAGGTGCATGCCACCTTCATGTTGCTTGTTTGTTTCTTACCAAGTTATTGAGCCCTTTGTGACTGCTCTTGCATTTTCCTTAGGATTTAGGAGCGCACAAACAATATTATTTCACAAAAAATAAATGCCCTCCCTTGCGAGCTGTGACGTGATTAAGCAAGAAATTGTTGGGAACTGTTCCGGACTGGGAGGTTGGCCTACGTCCAAACATTTTGAAGGGAAGTACCAGTTTGATCCATTTGCGCATGTTTGTTTTCCCAGCCTGTTTTTCTGCGAGTTCATGTTCAACTTTCCCATGTTGTTGTTTGTGTTTTTGACATGCATCTTCAAATTTCGGGACTGTATCACTCTTGTACGGGCAAGATCCCCCAAACAAGTTTCTGTATGGGCCAAATCTTCCAAATGCATTGTTTGGTTTTAGCCTCGTGGCAGTTGAATGTCTCAATGCCCAATCCCTGTTTGCAGATGATTTATATAATTGCCTCTACGAAAACTAGGAATTTGCGATTGCCTCCAATGCATCCGAATCGGCCTATAGGAAAGATACATTTCTCATCGGAAAAAAAGCAACGGACAACTTTAAATAGTTTTTTGATGCAGAACGGATTTGAAGATATTTGAAGTTTAAGCTTTACCATGTTTACCACCCAAACGAAAAGGTTTCTTCTTTTTTTATTTTACCCGTTCAAAACCAATACATATAGCACCCAAAAAAAATGAAAAGTAAAATCCTTTTCCGTCTTTTTGCACATTGCTTTGCTGCACAATAAAAATCCCCAATTGGACACCGACCACAATTTCAGGCTGACGCTGCTTGCCCGTGATGTCTTCGATGCCTTCGCAAGCAGTTGGAGGGAAGACATGGTGCGACAGAAGGCACCTGGCTGGTGTTTTTTCAGGTTTTTTCACTACCATCCTTATGAATCCCATCCCCCTATATAACACTCACCCCCCGGTCCCAATTATGTGGAAATTCTGTAGCCTTGATTTTTACATTCAGGGGGAAGGGATTATTTGATTATTCTATTCCTGTGCGTGTGTGCCTGTTGTACTTGTCTATCCCTGCACTAGTTGTATCATCCTTTATCCACTTGCATCTCTGGGATGGTTGAGCCATGTTGGGGGACACTGAATGCCCCTGGAGGTTCCACTCATTCGTAGAGGCCTGGGCTGAGTTCTCGCAGAATCATAGGGGGATTGAGGTCCAAACATGTCAAATCCTGGAACAAGAACATGTGAGATAGATTCTTGTGGATATAAATGATGGATTTTTGAAGTGCTTTGTCTTTCTGTCAGTTTGGTTACATGAAGATGCTACAATTCCGTGAGTTCTTTGGTCAGCAGACATGATCGGATCCCTTTTCCTATTTTTCCCTGTTGAAGTTTGTGGGTTGGTGCTGGTTCAGCCACCCAGCCTGGAAAACGATTCTTGGAAACACCTTCCAAAATTTCCAAACTGAAAACTGAGAGACAAGTCCACTCCGTAGCTTCTATCTGATTCCATCCCGCATTTGTACTCATTTGTGAAGTATCACATAGTACCACCTTGGGACATGTTTGGTTCACAGCTTCTTGCGACCATTCAGCTGTTTTTTTCTTGGATCTTACCCTTCCTTCCCCATGAGGTCGCGAAGCGTTGCTACATGCCGCCGAGGAAGGTGCTGGAAACGACGGGAACCCTGGGGTTGGAAGAATCAAGCACGACATGATTGTATGATCAAGAAGTTACATGAATCATGTGGGGATGATTGAGGGCAAATCCTGTAAGATCAACCACAATCATCCATAATCAACCACCACAACTTGTAAGGGCTGACTGTACATCTATTTCCAACAAACCATAAACCAGCCACTATTCACCATAAAGCAGCCATCAACCATCTTACGAACCACCATAAACCAGCCACTAATATCACTAAAATCGTTTTATGCCAGCGGCATCCAGCGGCTAATTTTCAGGTGACTCGGCGGCGCCGGCGCTGTGGAGCCCGGGCCCTGCGAAGTTGGAGACCAAAGCAGCGCGGCGGGTGCAGAGACTTGGCGTGAAATGTTCATTTCGTGAAGCAGATCTATCGGGATGACAATAGTTCATGATAGTTATTTAATAACAGTTAACATCAGTTAGCAGTTCATAATAGTTAATCATCGTTAATAGTTAATAATTAACAATAACAGATAATAATAGATAATAATCCTTAATAATAGTTAGAAATAGATACAAATGCTTAATAATAGTTAATAGTTATAAATAGTTAATAAAAGTTAACATTATACTGGTAGTTAATAATAGTCAATAATAGTCCATGATATTTAATAATAGCTAATAGCTAATCATAGTTAATCATAGTTAATCATAGTTGATAATACTTGTTAATAATAGTTAATAATAGTTAATAATGGTTAATAATTGTTAATGACAGCTCAAAATAATGTGTTAAAATAGGGAATAATTGTTAATAATCATACTGTTTGTTAATATTGCTTAATAATCGCTAAAAATCGTTAATGATAGTTCAATGCTAGTTCATAATGATGGTTAGCAGTAGTTAAACATGATGATCTATTGGATGTTAATAATCGTTGATAGTTAATGATAGTTAATGATAGTTCATAATTCTATGAATACTATAGTTATGCATAGATAATAATAGTTACTTCATATTATATTATTGAACATAAACCAATTTAGTTGGTAATAATTAATAGTAGTTATATTGTATGTATTTATATTGCTATATTATACATGAATTGATAGCGATGGATATATATATATACAGTATATTTATAATTTGCATTGTTTGACACCAGATTAACAACAATACCTATCACATGTCTACATAACTGATCATATGAGACCGGTGTAGTAATGATCACTTGACTAAGAGCACTAATTAGATATATGGATGTAGTGAATTACATGATTTAATATGTATCTATATATATATACATATATATATACACGGAATATTAAAAAAATATATATATATATGTGTGATTTGTGTGTGTGCGCGCATATATATATATATATATCATATATTTATATATTTATATTTCTATGTATCACACACATATGTATATATATATATATATATATATATCACACACACACACATATATATATATATACACATATATTGATTGGAATATATTATGGGATATGCTTTGCTACCCAGTCTGGGGAGGGATTATCATTACAATCCATGAGCTCCCCATTAGCCGGCTATCACTGGGGTTGTCAGCTGACGCGACTGAGTTGGTCCGCATGACATGTATGTTTGTGGGTTTATGTTTGCTCATACTATTTCTACATGTTTTTGAAAGATCATTCAGCCTCTTCCATATATGCGTATGATGGAAATGAATTTCAACAGTAACAATCATGGCAACATAGGTTGAGGCAATCACCCATATTTACCATTGGTTGACTGAGATGGCCGTGAATCTGGAGACTGGGATGACCGATGGGCATGAGCCTTGAAAGACATGATTTAAAACCACAGGACCTCCAATACTGAATTAATATGATTTAATTCAAGGGTCAAATTACAGAGAACCACTGTTTTGACCATCGAATATATATATATGTATATATTATATGCACAGGTTTCCTGCTGAATTTTCGCTCAACCAATTCCGCAGCTGATAATCACGTCCCAATCTATAAGATATCGATAGATATCCTTTTTTGGCGGGGCGGACCCGAAAATTAATATATATATATATATATATATTTATGTATATATATATATATTGAGAGAGAGAGAGAGAGAGAGTGAGTAGCGAACCAGCGCTACTCGCCCCTGCTCCAGGTCAGTCTCACCTGCTGAGATGGCGATGGAAAGAGAGAGAGAGAGAGAGAGAGCGCGCGCGCGTGTGTGTACCAAACCAGACCTTCCCGCGGGGGGATATTGCCAATGGTATCTAACCTCTTGCCAGGAAGCACTTGCAATACGATCCTTTGTTGGTGCTGGTGGATGAAACTGTGACTCGGCCACGGGATGCCGTCAACCTGCACCGGTGTGAACGTGGTGCCATTGTTGTATGACTGTTATATGGTTCCCAATCCGCGGCCTGAACAGTATCAAAACCATGACCTTCGGATACCAAAAGCCGCACATGGCACATGAATACGCATGATGTCAGCAAGCCCTCGGGAGCTGGTTAAGTTTCGATTTTTTTTCAGACAGGCCAACGGGGAAACCATGTCTGATAGCCTCAGGTGAAGGAAGAATTTAAGCAGCTTGGCAGCGAATATTGACAAAAAAACAGTGGTGATAGCTACAGACATCGTCTTTTTGTCCAATGCCACGCATGAGTTTTAATTCATTTCCGACAATGGTTGGGTGATACCATTAGAATACATTGAACTGGCAATTGATCTTCAGGTTGCTGGCTGCCAAGAAGGCCAAGCAAGACGCTTGGCGTCATATTGCAAGGCAACCAGGTGCTGGGTGTAGTGAAGCTTACTTCCACTTCGAAAAGAACAAGCAAAGAAGTAGTCCCATCCCCAAATATAAAATACTATATGGAAAACATAACCCCAAATATAAAATACTATATGGAAAACATAACCAAATCCCATACTAAACCCAGGTTTCTACAAAGTTTTTTTAAGGGAATGGACAAGTTTGAACATTCAACGTGTGGCAGCAGCTCAGGTTTGCACACCGTCACTGTGTTCGACACCGTCATTTGTCGCATCGTTTGACACCGCCCACACAAATACAGATGTGTTCTTTTGTGGGCATGGTTGCAACTGAAAGATCTTCAATGGAAATTATATTCACAGTAATTCGAAAGTCTAGTACTGTTTACCCGGGTAATCTATCATATGTTTTCCGGGTTTCAGACATTCGTTTGGGCCTTCCAAGTTCCATGCTGATCCAAGGAATCGTCTCGGCCCAACCCGTGCTGGCCTCAGCCTTGATGTTTCTGAGCAAGGCTGCCCAGCAAACCCCAAATAAAATAGGGATGGAATTCAGGTCCGGGCCGCTTATTATGACGTATTATGACGTATTGTATCAAGACTAAGGGGCATGGGGTGTGCCTTGTTTGGGCTCAGCGTTCTTTTTTTTAAATATCCATCCCTTTTTCCGGGAAAAAAAAACTAGCGGAGCATTTGTGGCCGAGGGATGCAATATCACATCCATGGATTCATTTTGATCATTTTGATGGGCAAGACTGATGCTCATAGATCGGAGCACGTAGTGTAACGTCATCCCTGGAACAATACCATTTTGAACTGGGATGATCATGCATTCTGACCTTCGTGACCAGGCCACCCATGTGTTGTTTGGATTCTTGAATGGTGGGCCCCTGTAATGCACATAGAATACATGAATATCGCAACATATCGCACCAACAAGACAAAACAATCCACATGGGCCATAGCAAAGGAGCTCACAACATGCATGTCCTCCCCAACGAACTTGACAAATGACAAATGTGGGTTGGAAGACTACTTTTCCTAGTAAGGGATTGTTTTTTTCTTAGGTCAAAGGCAAAGGGTTGTGGGGATGGTACCCCGTTTTCTAGTGGTAAAACATCATCATTGCCGCTTAAATTCAATTACTGTAATAACCATGATTATTAATGGATAATGTCAACCCTGGATGAATAAACCATATGGTTGATTCATTAGGGGGTACTCCCCAAGTAGAGATAATCAATGACAATATGATACAATGGTACCCACCCAATGAAAAAACAGCCGGATGAATTCATCCGGGACATTCCGAAGACCGAGGCCAGGTGCCATGGGTGAAGCATTGGGTTTGCTATCCCTGAGCCACTTTGTCCGCGGAAGATCTCAGGTTGGGTCAAGACCTATATGGTTTTTTGTATTTTGGCGGATTACTCTCCAGTAATCAATCATGGCAATGGAACACCACCCGATTTATAGAAGAACATTCCCAATAAACCTTCCATTTTATTCGAGGATATCCCAACCAACCCTGTTAGTTTACCAGAGGGTAAGATGAATTTGACATGTTGCCAGATTTACCATATATTTACCATAGCCAGATATTTACCATATATTTACCATAGCATATCAATCTGCCAGATATTTGTTTGCCAGATTTTACCATAGCCAGTGAGATTGTCGCTGATGCCCCTTGGTCAAAGCACATGACTATTGGTCACTTCGTCGAGGAACACGTGGGAAGATTCAGGAACCCAAAGCATAAGAGAATCGCAGTGATCACCTGGTTAGTGATTGCATTTTTCTATTTTGATTCCCATGTTCAACCATATTTGGGACCATGATCCCCTGTTGACCAATAATATTTCTTGGGTTGCAGCCACCAGTCAGAGATGTGGTTTGCCCACTGGTTGGGTGATAAGCAGTTTCAATAGAGGAGTAATTCTCCGTTGAACAACCAAGAGGCAAATGACAAAAAACAACTAATGCGCATGGTATACCAAACTGTCCCCCCTCCATGTTCCCATGTAAGGACGGCGGATCGCGCATATCCAGAGGAAAGAGAGGTGCGCCTCTGCCGACCTCTCTGTAGATGATCGTTTGCATGCCTGAAATCATATTAACCAGCGTCTATGAATGATAGTAGTTTGCCCAGAAATCCATGTTTGAGGCTTGGGCACTAGTACTACATAGTACTATACCGGTATTGTATGGTATTGTTGCAACATGGTAATCAGTCAGAACATGTCAGAACGATATTTCCCAGATGGGTTTATCTTACCACTAGCCGCAAATTATATTTCAACAGCCACAGGCTTTTGGAGAGGGCGATGGAGAGAGAATAAAGAAGTATGATATGAGAAATTCATGTGGCAAACCCCAAACCGTAAGTCATCTACATAAAATACATTAAAATACCACAGGTGGCACCAATCCTGGTAGCTGGCACTGGCACAGGCTGAAGACTGCCTCGGAGTTGTGGCTCAGTTGCTCTATATGGGGAACACATGGGGTTTTCATCAGCTGTTAATCCATCAACTTTAGGGTGTTCCCCACCATTTTCGCTGGGGAAATCAATGTTCCTTCATTTTGGCAGTCCACAAAGTGGCCGTGGGGACCAGACCACACAGTTGAGCCAATCTGACGTTTTGAAGCTAGAGTCTGGGATGACCCAACAAACATCACAAACAGTAACCGGAAACAAAAAGGCGCTTGCTCCATGTTACCCCCCGATCTAGCGTGGTCATGTCCTGCAATGGTGTCGGTCGCTTCTTCGTGTTCTGTCCTGTCGAGGCTGTGTGGATCAAAGATCACTATAAATATATATATATATATGATGAGACATTTATTATTCTGTGATATTCTGTCATAATTTGACAGTCATTTCAATAATCATGGCTATCCTGTCATGGATGTACTGTATGCTCACAATGTCGCAGCAGGTCCACATGGGATCCACATTTGCAGGTTATCATCCCATTTGGTGCAATCCGTTGGAGCCTTCATCCATCAATAGAAATCTCAGAAAATCATCAAAAAAATAGTTACTGTACTGATCCTCACATCATCCATGCTTTCTTTAGCCTCAGGATGTACTTGATGGTTGCCAGCATGTTCAAATACCTGGAGGTTCCCTTCATTCCACCCCTGAAGGGTGGTGGCCTGGTCAGGCGGGGGAGAGGGAGAGAGAGAGAGAGAGAGAACTAAATGCTATAAGTACTATCAAAATCAATCAATTAGGAAGAACTATAAGAACTATAGACTATAGATACTATAAAGTTAAGTACTTTAAGTACTACATAAAAGTTCTGGGATTTAAATACATAGTTTATATCATTTCAGATTATATGATATATAATATGTTCTGATGCAATATAATATAACATCGTATAAAATACTCTATTATTTTATATTACACAATAATTTTATAGTTTATACTATATACTATAATATAATATGTAATATACTAGTAATACTATGCAACATTGATTTGTTGTTGTATATGACACTTTCCTTTTCACTTGCAACACTATTTTTTTTTGCAAAAGTAGGGGTTATATCATATCAGTAACGTATGGAAGTGATTGCCATGGTCCTAGCCATAAATCTTAACCCCTAACTGCACCACCAAGTATGGAATATATATATATAATTATCAATGCATCACATCAACTATATATATATATAAATATATATATATATATATACATACTATAGGATAGTATTGATATATCATGATATATCTACCATATTTCATACTTATCTCATCTCATAGTTTCGTGAAGTCATGCACTTTACCATCGCGTGTCGCAGGTTGGACATGGATGGCGAGCAGTTGCGAGGACTCACGGAGATCTACTCCATGGAAGCGCGGCCTGGATGGGAATCATGATGGGAATCATGGGAACTTGGAAAATTCATCGGAGGCCATGATCAACGGATATAATGGTGGTGAAATGGTGGTGAAAATGGGCTCTATTTGAAGGGACCTAGCCATTTACGCAACGAAACGCAGATCACAAGTTGATAAATGCGTAGTTGTTTGTCAATTTCTGTAGCCATGAGCATGCTTAATGTACGGTGTACACAGGTAAGTGCTGCTGCATGTATTCCATAAACAGGTCTCTCGCATTCCACATGGAACCCATACCTGCTGAAAGTTAGCTGTGACTTCGGGCCTGTATTTCTTGTTGACCATCGATTACCATCTTTCTATTTGTCGAGATGCTGGATCTACATGAGCGGTGTTCAAAACCCCCTGTTGGTTGATGATAATAGGAGCTTTGCGACCCAATATCTTGGGGATTATTTGTAATTATCATCCACCATGGCAATTCCTATCAGCCACTATACTGGAATCATTCCAGATGGTGGAGGAACGCTGTCCTGGACCAAAGGTTGGAACTGGTTCGGGACCACCTCTTCAACATTGTTGGAGTGGAGGCACCATGCTGATGCACCCGGACTGGTGCAACCGTCCGATAGATTGATGACGCTTTTCAATGCCCGTGGATCAGCCCTTGCCTTGGATGACTGTAATCACTGTATCATATCATATATAATATATTGAATATAATATATCATTTATCATAGATCAAATATCATATATCGTATATCATTTACTCGGAATGTATCATATACCATGTGTCGTATATTATTTTCATTTGCCATATATATATATATATATTTATAATATTTCATATCACATCATACCCCACATTATATCACATCATGTCACATCATATCACATCATTTCATATCATTTCATATCATTTCATATCATTTCATATCATTTCATAGTTCATATCATGTTACGTCATTTCACGTCATGTGTCACACATCATGTATCATAACAGCACAACCATGTCATACCACTTCGATCACCGCTGCCAGGCCCGGAAAATGGGGCCTGAAGCCCCTGCCCTGCGTATTGCCATGTACCAAGCGGGACAGGTCTATGTGCCTCGATCGAAAACGTGAGCAACGCTCAGTTGATGCCAGTGGATAAACAATTTTTAAAGGCGATGCTTTGACACGGACATGAGAAATGAACCTTCCAGCGGCTAAGTCGGCTAAGTCAAATGGGTTTTTGGTTGATGGTTAGCCGTGAGGTTATATTTACAACTTGAGAACGTTTATATAAATGGACTTGAATGTGCGTGCATTTATTCCTATTTATTGATGTGAGATATATGTGTGTACCTTTGAATGATCCATTCTGGCGTTAAGTTTTCAATATATTATATAATTATAGGGAACTAGAACCAAAAAAGAAGGATGACAAACGATGACAGGATGGTGTTGCTCGCGAGCTGACATGAGCTGACATGAGCGGACTCTGTGTGTGTTTGTTGTTTTGGTTGGATTCGCAGATGTTTTAGAGTTTGGTGCATATTAGCTACAATATTAGTGCCATGTGTTGCAATTACATGTGTTGTCTCAAGTTATTTCATCTTAGGTTTTGTTATTCTGCGCTGCCTTGTTGTATGATTGTGGGGATCTCTTCTCTTGCAATCAAACATGGCTAGGAAATCCCTGAACTAAATGGGTCCAGTGGGAACCAGGCCATGTCGGCCCTCTTCGGGTACTACCTGCGGAAGGCCGATGTGCGATACCAACTGGACAAGATTGTGTTGCTTGGCAGGGGAGAAGTAGGAATTATATGGAATTATAGTAGATATATCTATAGTATCTATGTGATGTTTTGATGATTATACAAAACTGAGGGGGGCGGCTGAGGTGATTTTTTGATGGTTGGAACTATGGGAATAACCTCCACAAGTTGGAATGTAAACCATGTAGATACCATGTAGCTATGCTATATATACCGTCAACATCCATCTTATCAACATTCTTCAACATACTTGGGGACGCAGTTCCAACTATAAGTGAACGAATGGATATTCGGAGTATCATCAGACAATCGCTTGACGGCGATATACCTAACCAACTCCATATCCATGCTGGTTGTGTCTGAGAATCGTTAGTGTACTACCTACAAAAAGCAAATTTATTTTGGGATATGTAATTTGGTTATATTCCATTGAGGGTGTAGGTTGACCCTGAGTTGTTCCGACAACCCTATGTCGGGAGATGTTGTGTGATGTTCTGGGAAAATGATAAATGCACATGCATCAAAAATCCGGGAGTGCCGTTAGAGGATGCTAGACGTTTGAGCTCAGGCTCTCCGCCCACATTGGGATCCATGGGGTCCAGGGGGTCCATGGGGTCATGTCACATGGCGCATCATGGCGCTGAGGTCCTTACATGAAGTGGAGGAGGATGAGCCGGATGAGCCTGAGATAGGCCACGGATCTGCGCTTGAACACATGCAGCGCATGAAACCCATAAGGGCTGTTTTCCTTTTTGGAGGCTCCCCAAGTTTTCAGTGGCTGTTACTTGGATCTCATTTACAGTATCACTTGGTGGGTTGCAGCAGTGTGCCTGTATAGTATACATATACATGGGCACGGACACCTTTTCATATCTACATTTACATGTACACAAGTTGACTATGCATGTTACATGTTTATTTGTTTATGTATCATTTATGTACATATATGTTATCTATACGCATATGAGGTGAGACCCGCAAGCGACACCGCCGTCCCGTGCCACGCTGGATGGAGCTGTCTTGGCAGATGCTTGGGCGATCGCTGGCCGAGTGGTTGGCGCCATGGGAATTTAGGAAAACCCCCGCAATTGCAGATGATTTACCAAGGAAAAATATTAAAAAAATGGTGATGTTCATGGATTTTTCATAGCTATGTTAAATTACCAGAGGGTAAAACATAAAAAATATATATAGAATTTGGTGGAAAGATGGTAGTAGAGTTAGTGGCATTGAGCAGAATTGGCAAACAACACACCAGACATACTGGAATTCAACACCAGAAATACGATCATTTTATAGGGAAATTGGAATAAAACATCAGAACATGGTGATAAAATACCAAAGAAAAAATGAATTTAGTAGGATCATGTTGATCTGTAGCAACTAGAAGTAGTGTGGAATTAGTTTCCCATCCCCTTCTCAACCATCTCGCCACCAAAAATACCATACAAAACCAGGGTACCAACCAGGGCTAAAGTAAACACCTCTGACACATAGGACTGGTGCTCTGGCCATGGGGATGATGATTCCCCATTGGAGCTTCCAACCTGTTGTGGCCAGGAAGGGAGACAGTCGAGTGGATACCTCCTTGAAGGACGGAGCTGAATCGTTGAACAAAGACGTGGTCATATGGGATGATAGACTCCAACGCTAATTCTATGGTACCCTCTGGTACTTTAAAATCTTTCAGGCAGCTATGGAAAATGACGCATTGATGATGTACCTATTAGCCGTGAATAGTCGTGACGATGCTTCGTAGCTAACTATTTTGAAATACCAAAGTGTATAGCTTTAACAAGGGGAGTGGGACGGGGGAAATTGAAATGACTGGTGACTGGCGCATTTCTTTTAAATCGCATCCTTGCAGCCTTGCGCGGGACATAATTATTGGAGTCATTTGCAAGCCAACTATGTTGCTGTAGGACCAACTTGTAACTCATAGCCCTAACAACCATGAGCACATCGGAAGATCATCCTGCTTCAAAAGTTGGTAATACAGCAAAAATAAAATACATCAAAATACCTTTCATTTGGTAATCATTGAGCATCACTCATATTTGTTCCACTTTAAACTCTTGTTCTATAAGATCAACCCCGCATTACCAAAACTGGGTACCCCAGTTATCAACGGCGATGATCAGAATGGTAGGCCCTTTTTATCTATTGCTTCATCATGTTCCCACAAGGCCTAAATCCAGTGGATCTCGCACCACGGCCCACCAGGAGTACATCCAAAGCTTCGGCCCTGAGGAGCTTCGACAGATCAGGCGATGAGACTGTGGAAGAGACATAGTAATGAAGCAAAGAACATAGTTATAAATTATAATAGAAAATAAGTAACATACAAAGTAAATTAAGTAACATATATAGTAAAATGTTGGTAATCAGACTACGTAATCATGTTTTATGCAAGAAACATAATAAAAGAAAACAGGGTAAGAGGAATTTAAACGCACATAATTTACTCATAATATACATGAGTATGATATTTGGAATGAAGAGGCGTTAAGCTTAAGTTGTTCAGCAGATGGCAAAGCCAGCAGGCGAAGGGCTGCACTTTCACCATTTCATGGATGAACATAGCCATGGAACATCATCTATTTCCAGATTGACTCACTGCAGGGTGGCAAACATTCGTTAGTTTCTAGACTTGTGGTTTGTCCTCCCATGTAGCATTTTTCATATTTGTTCATGGTGAATCATGAAACCAAGATCGGTCTCAGGGCTCTAAAGACCTGCAGGTCTTTGGCTTCAGCTGAAGCGCAAGCTGTGATGGAACTGCAAATTTCAGCGCCTCAACCTGATCAGCCTGACGCAGGGGGCGACCATGGACTTGTTGGACTTTTGACGATTTGGCATGTTTTTTTTTCACACACCAGCTTCAATGATTCAAACTCAGAGTGTTGAACTTTTTGCCGGCAAACTTTGGGGATGAGCAGAACATCCTTGGTTCTTTTCAGCTTAGGCACTCTTCGGGAATTTGCGCGTGTTGAAGCTTGTCTGCTTTTGGCCCATACCTGACCCATCCTCAGCAAAAATCCTTTGGACGTTTTGTGCATGATTACATATTTTGGACGGTGGTAGCGCATCAAATCCTTCGATCCATTCAATCAGGGATGAAACGCTGCAGCAAACCCACCATGAAACATCCATATTTGACGAATAATAGTGACCTCAAAACGAAGCCAATGCAGATAATGGTTCAACAGGGTGGCCATCCCAAAATCATGGTTTTCAGGTTGGTGAAACATTTTAATTCAGCCGCATATCGCTATGTTTGTCCGTTTCCATGAAGATGACTAAGATAGACAGTTCCATGAGGTTTGGAAACGTGTTTTCCAGAGAGAACCCTCACGTTCAATTATTTGTGCCAACCACTCCAGCAAGTTCACTGGGAAAGGTGGGTGACTGGAGCCTCCTGGGCCTCTAATGCAGATAGCAGCCTTGGGATTCAATAGACCTGAATGCTCTTTAACAATGCGGATTGACCAACTGAAAAATCGAGATGTATGGGTGACATATCAGACATATGGGTTTGAGGTGGTGTGACTCACAAAAGCCACCTTGGTGGTTTTTCCCTCCAACAGAAAATTGGGGTCAACAAATCACATCAAATGACTTGTTTTTGCGCGTAGAAGTGGTTTGCTATCGGAGCTACTCTCTATTCATAGCCGTCCAAGCCCCAGGAAAAGCAAACTCCTGAAGGCTATTGAGGTGAGGGGGTCGAAGCTTCAGGCCAATTCCAAGGCAGCTTTGGATAGCCCAACCAATTTTGGCTGGCTCTCCACCAAAACAGTACCCCTCTGACACCATATATCATGCCGTCATTTTTTACTAGTTGTTGTATTAGTGTTTGTGTTGTTGTGCGCCAACCACCTTATTTTTATATGATGTTTCATGATGTTTCATGTTTGTTCATGTTTGTGTTTTCTCAAAAAACTGTTAGTGTCATGGTTGTTGATGGGATTCGGGATGATCCGTTCATGTTGGATACCTCTGTTGATGGTGATTGGTGCTCTTTAAGCACCCACTGCGATAAGCCGCAGCCTTTATTGGGTTAGCAGCACATAAAGCTGCGACTTACCCACTGTGCTGGTTTCATTTTTTGTTTAGTGTTTACAACATTTTACAACCATCTCGGAAACATGTTGAGCCATCTACATTTACTGGTGAAATCCGATGAGACCTGGCTATTCTTCCATAACACAATGAGACCTGGCTATTCTTCCTGGTAGTTTCAACTTTAAACGATCTTGTTTTTGGGTAGTTTCACTGTATATACTAATGTATCACTCATCCTACCGTGTTGCATTGGCTCAAGCAAAACAATTGCGCTAGCTGGTGCTTTCAGGTTGATTCACCTGTGAAACAGGTTATCAGCCGTAAGCTAACTTCTCTTTTGTAGGCAATGTCTGCCCCCTCGGGTTCTTCCACCGAGGGCACCGGGCGCATGTCCTCTGACGCCGCCATGGCCAACCCCGGTAACTTGCCTATAAGTAACACCCCATTTAATTTTCATATAAGCACCCCACCATCTTCCGATAAGTCACGAAGCCTAAGGGAACGCCGCCACTTCCCACCCATGGGTAACGCAATTGTGCCTTCCCATGTGGGTTTCAACCACCGTGGTTGTGTTCCCCAAGCCGCTCGGGAGGGTGGGCCGCCGACTCGCCAGTTGAACCAAATGAATGTTCACAATACATTCCATCACAATGTGCAGATGGATAATCCTCAAGTCAATTTCGTCGAGCAGAACTTGCATGTACATTCACATGATCCTGCAATGACAAGCCTTGTGGAAACAGCGGCCGAGCTCCGTCATCGTGAGGTGTTGGCTCACACCGAAGCTCAGGCCGAAGCCGTCCACACAGCCAAGACTGAGGAGTTGAAGGAAGCTCTGCGAGTCCGCGAGGGCATTGAAAGTCAGAGGGCCCTTGATGCTATCAGAATCAAAGAACAAGAACTTTTAAATGCGGGTGCTCAATATAAAGAGAACTTACAGCATGAGGCGCATGAACATGTAAGGTTCCGTGAGGCTCAGATGAATGAGAAAATTCAGGCATATCAACGTGTCATTGATGCTAACCATCGACAATCACTATCAAGTAAGGAGCAAGAGATCCTTGAGTTGAGAAGAGCAGCTGAGGAAGAGAGAAGGGTTCAGAATGAGCGCATTACCCAGCTTGAACACATGGTACAAGCCCAGATGCAACACAATCTGAAACTGCAAAGTATGCTCGATTCCCAATTTGCTCAGGTCCGTCCAAGTCCGATTGTTGAAACTGCCGCCATGACCATCACAGCCGGAACTCATGCACCAACGGAGATCCCAAATTTTGAGTTTGTTCCACCAACCCGCAAAGCTGCACCTACAGCGCCTCCGACGAGTGTTGCCCGACCTCCTATTCCAAGAGCACCGATTAGCTTTACTTCACCTGGTACTGAAACTTATGAAAAGGATGGTATTGAGATTATTTATCATGATCCATCATATCGAGTCCCAGTTCAAGTGAAGAAGGAGTCGGATGTTGCAAGGTCTTCAGCTGAGGAACGCCCTTCGGGAGGAGAGGCCAATAATCGACGCCGAGATAACCATCCCATGGATAACGTCAATTCCCCTGCGCCGACAAATCAATATGCCCCGACCGAGCTAGGCCCAGATGAAGTGGACTACTTCGAGCCGGGGGAAGACGGTCTGCCAGATGGTGACGATCCTGGGGATGGAGGAGATGGCAACGGAGGGAACGGGGGAGGTGGACCACCCTCACCACCTGATGACAAGCCGGAGGGAAATAAGGGTCGTAAGATTCCCAAAAAGAAAAGAAATGATCCAAACCCCCCCGACGGTGGTGATGACGGTTATGATGATCCCGATGATGACGATGATGAAAAGCTCAGGCGAAGAATGATCAAATTTCTTGGTGGTTACGTTGACCAAAGGCATGACGATAAACCCAAAGTCAAGGAAGCTGACACCATCAAGATTCCAGCATTCCCATTGGCAGAAACCTATCGCAATTGGAGAATTAAGACCAGAGAAGCAGTTGTAGCAGCATCAACCGATCCCGATAGTGCTTTCAAGTGGATTAGCGATTCTTGGAAAGAAGAACAGACCCTTGAAGCGCTCCGGAAGGTTGCGCCGTTTGCGACACTTGATGCAAAGTTACTTTCTGCACTCACCAATATTATCACTGGTGACTTCGCCCGCAAGGTTGATACCTTCAAAGAGACTGAAGCCACCGCTGGACGAATTGTAAGAGGGAGACAAGTGTTGTTCATGTTGCATGACCACTTCAGTACAAACATCAAGCACGGAGCAACCTATGCCCTTCAAGATTTGTTCAGTGTCCAATTGCGTGGGGAGAATTTGAAGTCTTTCATTTCAAACTGGGATCAAGTGTTGGCTGGTATTGTCCAGGCTCCTGACGAAAGTGTATTGGAAACACTCTTCTACAAACAAGTGAAGAATTGTAAGGCCATCCAACATGACATGAATGAGTATCATAGAGCTGATGAAGGAACCGAAAAACGGAACTACAGTTTCCTTGTTTCTGCCGTGCGACGCCACCTTGACCGTGAGAGGTTGGAGGCAAATCGTGATCGAGTTGCCAAAGGTCTTTCGGGTTCCGGTCGTCCCTCCGCTCCTGCAGTCGAGGGCAAGACAGGATTCATTCCCAAGGGGTATTGTGTGGCATGGAATAAGGGAGGCTGTAGCAAGGACAACTGTACTTACAAGCATGAAGTCCCCAAGCCACGTGACAGAAGTCGCAAACCCAGCAAAACCAGAGGTCGCTCAAATGAACGTTCTGGTTCTCCCAGACCAAAGGGGAAAGGTAAGAAGATTTGCGAATTTTGGAAACAGGGACGTTGCGATAGAGGAGCTGATTGCAAATTCCTCCATGAGGGTTCAGTGGGAAAACCAAGACAAGCTACCCCTGCCCGTTCGGCCAGTAGCGAAAACAAAAATAAAAAGAAGAATCCCAAGAACCCGAAAAGGAAGGGATCCCGAAGCTCTAGCCGCTCTAAGAGCCCCAAGAGCCCGAAGTCCCCGAAGTCTAAAGGATCCGGGGCCAGTTCATCTAAGCCGTCTCCTGCCGCAGTTTGTCTTGTTGCATCCATGCTAGCATCCGTGTCTCAGGCATTTTGTATCCCTCAACCAAGAGTATTTTGTCCATCGATTCGTTTTGATGATTCACCGGACGTATCTCATGTTAAAGTCCGAGGGAACTTGAGGCCAATTGGAAACGCAGTCACCAAGGATAAGGTTACCTTTCCATGGGGACATCAGTTTGAAGTTGATCAACTTGCTGTGAATGATGCCGCTTTGACCGGTACCATGTTGGCAGGATCTGTTTCCAATTGTCTTCGGGGAATAGAATGCAAATGTGCCTATTTATGTAACACAGATTTTGGTTGCAATGAATGTATCCCAAAGGGAATCAAAGCCACCCCTGCGGAATGTAGAGAAGACGTGAAGGGAGCGATCAACCTCGAACTTGACTGGATTGCAGATACGGGGAGTGCTCAAGATCTTGTCAATGATAGCGAATTGCCAGATGACTATGGATACTACTCCAACAATCCCATTCGCATGATTACTGCCAATGGTGAGAGTTCGTCATCGAAACAAGGAAAAGTATTTGTTCCAAAGTTAGGCAAGACCATTGACCCATATCTTGTTCGAAGCTCACCTCCTGTCATTTCAGTCGGGATGAGATGCATTGATGATGGTTACGACTTCATATGGAGAGGCTCCAAAGGTGAACCTCCGTACATGGTCAAACCAAATGGGGAACGCATTGAGTTAGTTGTCAGAGATTACGTACCCTACTTTGCAAATAATTCAAAGACGATTTCCACTCCATCAACTCAGCCTAGACCAAGCATTGCCACCCCGGCATCAGATGAAGCTCAACAATCTCCGGAGCCCGATGGGGACATTGAAATCATTGGTGATGACCCCATGGGTATCAATGTTGATTTGCCGGAGCCCCAGCCCTTGGAGGCTGAGGAGGTTGATGTTCCTGATGCCAACCGGGAGGTTGAGCCGCCTGTGGAAGGATCCAAGGGTAGCAGTAGTAATGTCCATGATGATGGTGCTCACAAAAGGTCACTAGGGGAAAAAGATTTAAAAGAAGAAGCCAAGTCTATTCGACACATGCTGACTCACATCCCTAAGAACCCATTTTGTGACATATGCACCAGAGCTAAGATGTTCAAGCCACCCTCAAGAGCCGTAGGCGGATCAACCAAAGTCAGAGCTGAGAAATTTGGTGACCACATCACTGCTGATTTTATCGTCACCAGAGATGAAGATGAGTTGGGGATCGATGATGAGAAAAGTGCACTCGTCGTGAAGGACATAGCTACAGGATTTATGTATGTCTACCCCAATGCCAGGCGAACCACCAATGCTGCTATCTTGGCGATTAAACATTTTGTTGGACATGAAGATAAGATAGGAGTCTTCTACAGTGACAATGCACCTGAGTTAATCTCAGCAATGAAAATCCTTCAGTGCCGTCATGTCTTAAGTAGGGACTACATATCCAAGTCCAACGCCCAAGCTGAGAGAGCAGTCCGGTCAGTTCTTGAAGGCACTCGTGTCAATCTGCTCCAAGCAGGTCTGAATCATTGGCACTGGCCACATGCTGCCCGACATTGGTGCTTCATGCAGAATGTCATGGCAACGGGGGGGACAAATCACCATGGGAATTACGTTTTGGATCGAGATTTGATGGTCCCCTCATTCCTTTTGGTTGTCTTGTCGACTATTGGAATGGTCCGAGAAAGAAGAATAAAGAGGGACTTCGTTTCGACCCAACATCGAGCCCTGGTTTATTCCTTGGCTATGCCATTCACCCCGAATTCATGTGGAGAAAAGAATTCATGGTTGTACCTACAAAGGATCTTATTGAAAATGAATCCAATGGTACTGCATCAATCCTGCGGGTAATCAAGATCAACAAACCGAGTGATACGCAATTTCCTCTCCAATGCAGAACGACTTTTGGAAAAGATGACCCGGGACTTTCCGAAGCTCTGGGGAACCAAGAGCCGGCTTTGGAGGATCAGGATGCAAAAATGGATGATGATGACGAAGAATCCCAGGAAGAAAGTTTCCAATTATCTACTGCCCATGCCGTCCACGATGAAACATGGCTACCCTTCATGAGACATATAAAAGACCGAGAGGGATGGTACGAGTATGCTGATTGTCACGTCAACGTGAGAAGAGATTGTGATCACTACATTTCTCCTAACAGCAAGATTTCGACTGAAGAGTATCCCTATCGGACAACATGCCATAGGAAGGACGATGCCTGGTTCATCTTAGACCAAAACTTCATCCTCTGGCCAAAATACGAGGCCTGGAACGAGACCATCGCTCCATGTGAGGTCATGCTCACGATCTTCCATAAGGACATCATTGACCTTCGCGAGAGGACGGAGCAGGAAATAACAGTAGATGAAGCTATCCCTGGGGATGATCCGAAGGATAAGGATCTAATCGAAGTCATCAATCCTTCCACCGGTGATATTGAGAAAATAAGAAGAGATGACCCACAGTTTTATAGTGCAGACGGATTCAAAACAAGAAGGTACAAGGGATCAAGTAAACCGATTGACATCCCATCATTTGTCTGGCAGTCCATGTCCGTGAAAGCCAGAAGAGAAGCAATCAGGGAAGAACAAATGAAGTTAGCCAGAGATGGAGCTGAGAAGAAACGGGCCGTTAGAGCCGAACAAGAACTTGCAAGACTCGAGAAATCCAAGAAGGGTGTTGCAAGTATTATCAATCAACTCCATCATGCATATCACTCAGAAGATGATTTTCCAACCATGCCCACATGTAAGTATTCCCAAGATAGGCATCGGGTTAAGTGCGCCCGGGTTAGTATTATGAGCGGGGAAAAGATCATCAACACTCTTGTGGCCCGGCCAGTCAACAAGAAAGAGATAAGATCCAACCCTAAAGCTCAGGAATCTCTTGACATTGAGTGGAATAAGCTCGTCAAGAAAACTGCCTGGTTGTACGATACCGTACAAGAGTGGAGCGTAGTCTCCGACGGTGCCAAAAGGAAAGGGAAGAAAGTACATGTTGGGAAAGTGTTTGAAATTTGTGTTGAAAAGGGTAGTGAACTTCCAGCGGGCCACAAGCTTAGGAAATTTAAGGGTAGAACGGTATTCCAGGGCAACAATGTCCGTGACGAGAACGCCGATGTTGCTCTTTTCTCCGAGCTAGGTTCATCGCCTGCCACCATGGAGGCTGGTAAAGCCGTGGATGCATATGGTTCTCAACCCGGACACATAACTCAACAGAATGATGGTGTCCAAGCATATACTCAAGCACTAATGGAAGGGATTGAAACCTGGGTGGAACTTCCAGTTGATAGATGGCCCAAACATTGGGTAAGCAAGTATAGACGCCCCGTTGTACTCCTTCGCATTGCCTTATATGGTCACCCTGACTCGGGGGGACTTTGGGAAATTCACTGCGAAAGAATGCTCATAGCGGTGGGGTTCATAATGCCTGACCCGGAAGGGTGGCCGTCAGTGTTCTTTCATCCTGAATTGAAGCTCCTCTTGGTAGTGTATGTAGATGACTTCAAAATGTCAGGTCCTAAAGAGTCGATGTCGAAAGGATGGGAGTTAGTCGGATCCAAGATCGATATGGATGTCCCCACTGACATTGGTCGATACCTTGGATGTGATCATGTTCAAGAACTTCAAGTTAAGCTGACGGTTCATGATCACCCTTTCGCTCACCTCTTCGACAAGTCCCTTCCTGATCCCGCCGCCAAGGAGGCCGCAGCAGCGGAGAGGACTCAGGACTTTTGGGAAGTTGATGCATCCAAAGGAGTCTACATCAGACATCACTGTCAACCAAGAAAGGGATTTTATGTTCCAGATGAAGAAATCATAACTGCATGTAACTTGACTGATGTTAGGTTTACTGACTTTGTGCAAAGCACGTCGGAAGACGATGCCGTTTCTGAATGGGACAAGTACCTTGATGAAACGGGGGGCTATGCACAAGGGAAGAGAAAGCCTGCATTATGGGTAGGTGCCACTTACCTATTTACCAAGACTTGCAAAGATCCCAAAATTGCAGTTGCATCAATTAAAAGAGATAAAAACGATGCCAAGAAGAAAGCAAGAGCTCAAGGTTTCAGATACATGGACCAATTGTTCAAAGATCAACCTTGTATGTCCAAGCCAGTGAATGTGATGACATATGATATGCAACCCTTTTTGCAATCATGTATTGACCGATACCAGTCACTTGCCGGTAAAGACGCCAAACCCCTCAAGCAGGTATCCACTCCTTTTCATGAAGAAAGGATTGCAAGACCTCTGGAAGGGGAGTCCGAGCCGAAAGGTGCACTTGCTCCAATAGCTGCAAGGGTTTTGATGAAGATCCTATTTGCCGCCCGTATGGCAAGATATGACTTGCTTAGAGCCGTGCAAGGACTAGCAGCTCGAGTAACAAAATGGTCAATAGATTGCGATAAGGCATTGCATAGATTAATTTGTTACATACATTCTACATTGGATCACAAGCTCAAAGCCTTCGTTGGCGATCGAATTCAAGAGTGCAAACTTTGGTGTTTTGCCGACGCCGATCATGCCGGTGAGTACGACAATAAAAGTACCACTGGATGTTTCTTAGTCCTAATAGGCCCCAATACTTATTTCCCACTCACTGCATTCTCTAAGAAGCAAACATCAGTGTCAGTTTCTAGCACTGAAGCCGAAGTAGTTGCTGCAAACATTTCCCTCCGCGCTGTAGGACTGCCTTCATCCGGTTTATGGGCCTACCTCCAGAACGCGGGGGGGGGATCAAGCACTCCGGGAGGTTTGCCAAGAGAAAGTATCAAGACCCAACCTGAGGGTAACGGTGAGTACTGGGAGTTTTTACGGGATAGAAGATTGCTCGTCCGTGTCCACACCAAGAACAGGGCCCACCTTTTCAATCCGACCGAGTCCAAAACCATTCCAATCCCCATCAAACGAATTGGCAACTCCAGAACAACTATCTTTATTTCATCAGGAATGATGGACTTCATTCAGGACAATTGGAAAAGACGGGGCACTAGACCTGTTGACAAACAATGGACGGGAAAGACATTCTTCCGTGTTTATGGGCCTTACGAAAGTGACTATGAAGTTGAATCATCGGAAGTTCGGGAAGCACTTACTGATTTTGAATTTGTAGGGCAAGAGAAAATGGGTGATTATATGGTGTCACTCTTCCCTCCCAAGAGCATCCGTGGAGTCTTCGTCGAGGACAACCAAGCCACCATCAGAATCTTGGAAAACGGTAAGTCACCATCGTTTCGTCATACAGACAAAACCCAACGGATCAACTTATCATGGTTATCTGAGCAGTATAAGAGGGGATGGTATGATTTGACATATGGACCATCTAAAATGCAGGTTGCAGACATCTTGACTAAGCCTTTCACTAATGCAGAGAAATGGCGATTTGCACTGGCCCTCATGTCCCACGTAGCACCCAAGAGTAGTAAGGCCAGCTCATCCGGTTCTAATCGTGCAACGACTGGTACCCCACGGCCCAAGGCTATGGCATCCAGTCGAAGCTCCGGGGAACCGAGAGCCAGCCTGAACCCCAATCGTTTGCTAGTGGAAATTTGCTGCAGTCCCATGTCCAAGTTGAGTGATGTTTCCAGAGAAGCCGCCGTTGGATGTAGAGTGATTCAGTTTACCGAGAAACACAGTTTGTTGGACGAAGAGTATCAACAGTATGTTGCAAGCATTGTGAACGATTTTCCAATGTCCAAAGATGTCCTTTTGTGGCTGAGCCTCCCTTGCACGGGGGGCACATCGTGGTCTCATGTGAACTTGAAAATCCCAAGTGCCGCTAAGAAGGTCATGAAACATGTCAAGACTATGAAGAAGTTATGGAAGGCCTTTGAAAGATTTGTTCATCGGTTATCCAGAGACTTTGAAGTCGCAATTGAATGGCCTCAGAATTGTCGGTACTGGAAATTCCCGAGAGTAATCAAGTTTATCCATGAATTCTCCTTGAAGAGATATGATTTCCATGGATGTATGCTCGGCACAAAAGACCACGAAGGGATTCCTATCAAAAAGCCCTGGACTGTCGCCACTACAGTTGATGAAATTGGTTTGGAACTGTCACAATATCAATGCGACGAGTCACATGACCACGTGCAAGGGAGAGGAAAGCCACTCAAAGAAACTGAGAGTTATTCATACCCTTTTACTGATTGTGTGCATAGAGCTTTTGACCGGGCAGCTCAATCTGCTCGAACATTTGCGTGTGCTTTGCTCGCCGTCTCCGACCTGCCTTTCTTTGCCGTGATGTTGGACGCTTCTTCCGCTTCGGTGTCTCTTCCTCCTCATGTGACGGAAGCAGCTCAAGCTGGGGTACGTCTTCCGGAAGGTCGGCCAGGTTCGGAACATGCCAATTGGCGCCAAGATGCGAACTTCCAGGTGGAGCAGATCGCTCCGGAGTATCGCTTGACGATCTATGAGAGGATTCTCCAATGGGAAAAGAAACTGGCTACAATTCGAGGCTCATGTGTGGCATGCATCTTTCCTGATGGCTATGAAGGTGCAAACAAGATTGGAAGTGGGCAAATCCCGATTGGTGACGTGATTGATGGTCTCATCGGGAAGGACACCAACGAAACGCAGAGGACCTACACTGACATTGTCGACTTGGTGAAGGACATCCCTGCTGCTTTGTTTGGTGCCGTTGAATGCCCACCGGAAGGTGAGGCCGACTTGATTATTGTTGGTGACTCATCTTTCGCACTCGTGGCCAACCACGACAACCCTGTGCTCTGCTCCAGGCTTTCCTTTGGTGAACTGCTACAGAGCAAGGAGTACGCCATTGGCCAGATCAGGTCCGTTTACCCAGGACTGAAATGGGGTAAGGGGCTCAGTGCGATTAACCACCAAATCTGGGAGTTGATTGAGAAGGTCGAACGTGAGAATCGCCTTCTCGATAGACCAACACTCCCGATCATGGTCGTCGTCGGATGGGCGGGGAACGATGTGCACGGGGACTTTGGATACCAAGGGTGTACATGGATTCACCAATCCAATCTCACGAAGTCAGAAGCCGACCGGAAGGTCGCTGCCGAGTACGTCGACAAGCAGTACAAGAAGGTGCAGCGATCCCTGGATGGACTGGTTGAGATTTCAAAGGACCCCCGTGTCATGTCTGTGCAAGTCATCGGGAACGGTGACCATTCCGGGTACTCATTGCCGCCATCTTACAACCGTGAGATGGGCAAGCACATCAATTGGCTGGCAGAGCGTGGCATTCAATGTGTGAACTCCACTATGCTCGCTCAGGGTGGGAAATACGACAACTACCACCTGCACGACCACCAATTTAACCGGAAACTGGTTTATCGTTTCTTGAGAGGAGCCATCACCTTCCACCTCAAATACGTTGAGCTCATGTCGAAGAAGGACGATCTCAAGTACTTTGTGAAGGAGTTCATCAGCAACGAGCAAGATCGTGTGGCCGCGGTCCATCTCTTTCCCACGATGGTTCAGTTTCGTTTGGCTTTGCTCGGCACTCAAGAAGTCATGGAAGCCGTCTCCACCGAGAAGAAAACGGCAACCCCTGCCCAGGTCTTTGATGAGGCAGATGAGGAGATCCTCATGTGGGTCCATGCAGGAATTCTTGAGGCCAACGAGGAAGCCACCCGGGAGGGAAGGCCGATGCCCACAGCTTTCACTGATGAAGAGATCAGCTCCATCGTCCCAATTGACCCTTCGATCGAGGACTATGAAACCGAAGAGTTCAGGGCCCGACAATACCTTCAAGAAGATCTGAATCAGGCCGCTGCTGATGGTTTCTCAACCACAACCATTGAGTCGATCGAGATCAATCCGGAGAACACTGATGTCGAAGATGATGTTGAGGTTGTTCCCGAGTTTGATGAATGGGACGTGATCCTGGACGAGAAGATCATTGTCAACCCCCATGATGAGAAGGTCAAGGAAGATGAAATCTCGGAGGACAGAGCCAAGGAGGTTGCGGATCTCAACAAGATCATCGAGATCACATCCACTGAGGCAAAGCCTTCGGGAACGTCGGCCGATGACCCTGCTGCTGCAAAAGATGCACCTGCCAAGGTTGACCAAGGGGGAGAAGACATGACTTCATCGAGGATTTCAACATGGAGCGTGGTTGGTGGTGATGAATCCAAGCCCAGCGACATGACTTCTTCCAGGATCTCAACATGGACCGAGGCTGGTGGATCTGAAGCCACTGCCATGGACATTGACTCTGAGAAGAAGGAAGGTGCTGATGCTGCCCGGAAGGGTGTGCCAACTGACACTGCGGTTCCTGAGGCTTCTGCTTCTTCCGAACAGCCTGCTGACAAGACTGCCATTGTCGACCTGACCAAGACCGAGAAGAAGGTGGAGGTCGACAAGCCAGTTGGAAAGCCGGCCGAAAAGAAAATGCCGAAGAGTGAAAAGCAAAAGGCACCAGAGTCCAAAGCGCAGCCCAGACAGAAAGCGCCGCGACTCAGTGTCGAAGCTGATGCAGCCCTTCGCAAGTTGGAAGAAGCAACGGAACGCCAAGAGGGATCAGTATGGTTGGACCCCAATGACATGATCAACAGGATCCCCAAGGAGTATTGCGGCCAAGGGCGACTGAGATTTCTTTCCACAAAGTTGTCTTATGTTCTCCGTGGACACGCATTGAGCTATGGTGCTCGCAGCCCAGACATCGATCCCATGGATCTTTCGATGGATTTCGAGGCGGTGATGAAGACGATGGCCCACTACGTCTCCTACCCGAAGATCAGTGAGGTCCTGTCCATTGTGCGCAACAGTGACACCAGGCGCTTCCAGGTGAAAGTGGCCCAGCCCGATTTGCCTGAAGCAACCTGGAAGGGTTTGCCATGGAAGGTTGTCGCCATCAGAGCAGTCCAAGGACACAACCGCGCAGTGGTGGAAAATGCCAAGATTTCATCACTGGTGAAGGAAGTGTTTACTCTGGATCCAACCTTCTCCAAGGCCGACCTCGACACGCCCAAGTTGCCAAGGACAAACCTTCGTCCAGACCTTGTGCCGGAGTTGATGGCTGCACTCCCAAGGGTTATCTACCATAGCTGCGACAGGCTCGCTATGGAAAAGATAGTTGAACATGGTCTCATCCCAGGTGGCTGGCCCCAAAGAACAGGAAGGGCGCATAATTTCTTTATTGCGTCACATCCATGGGATGATTCAGTCGGTGGCAGAAAGCTCGCGGGAACGCGAGCCGGGAAGCAATATTACATTGCCTTTGACACCGAGCTCATCGTCCAAAGCGGCTGCCGATTGTTCCGCACAGACGAAGCAATCATAAGCCCTGACTGGATCTCCAACGAGAACATCATTTGCACATATGATGCTGTCAACCGGGAGTTTGCCTGGGTGAATCGCCCCTATGAGATCACACGTGTGGGGTACAACAGCAAAATGAAGACCCACAAGGACCAGGACACTCCGAAGAAAGAAGCCTTGTCCAAGAGCCCGTATGCCAACGCCAGGGACAGTCTGAAGGCCTACCTCATGAGCGGCAAGTCCATTCGACCAGGCCAGATGCAGATGACTGACTCTCCGGAGGAACTTCCCCCACTTCTTCGTCGACGTGAAGGAACTTCAGGACCCTTTGAAGACAAGGTGACGTTGAAGATGGCCTCCTTTGGTGCTTTGTCCAATGCTGAAACCATCCGCAAGGGCAAGGGCCGGGGAAAAGGCAAGGGAAAAGGAAGCCGCCCGGGAGGGCTGGCCCAGCGCTCAACAAATGCTGAGGATTACATCTACAGCTCAAAGATTGAGATGCAGCAGGTCAGATGCCACTTCTGCGGTGAACAGAACATTGAGGGCACCCACAAGTGTCAGTCGTGCTTCAAATGGCTGATTGCTTGGTCGGATGGAAGAATTGCGACAGAGGTATGCCGGATGGAAATCTCGGCCAAGAAAACCAATAAGGTGTTTTCCCTGGACAAGATCGATTTTGAGAAGCAGCCACGTGCTCAGCGAGTTTCTGACCGCACCCGAGCAGATCAACGTCGAGCTGGACGAAGTAACTTCGGAAATCTCAAGGACGCTGCTCAGACACATGCGGGAAGATACACAAAGCTCGGCTTCAAATCGATCCAGGACCGCATGGAGAAGGACCCATTTTATTTGTTCAACAATGCGGTTGGCCAGATAACCCCTGACTGTTGTCAGTTTTTGGAGGATCTGGCAAAATGCATTGCCCCTGATGTTGGCCGTACCCGAGAGAAGCGAGAAAAGCAGCTGGGAACAGGTGTCAGTTCTCGTTTGATTTTTATGCCTGACTTCAACAGAGACATCCGACTCCCGTTGGACGTTACCAAGGAAGCCATGGTTGCACATCACGCACGTGTTTTTACACTCCCACAATTTGCTGTTCTTGCTGCGGACTTGCTGAAAGCGAGGGGGGAACCCACGCCGATGTTATTTGGTTGGTCTGGCTCAGTGTTACCTGTGGATCAGGCTTCAGCCCAAGATTGTTTCTTTGACCTCGTCGACTTCGCGAAGAGGCAGTGGAAGGAACAATATAATAACATCAAGGGTGAAGAGCACTCCTTCGTGGATGAAGCCACCGCATCAGATGTGGCTGAGTTTCCATTGGCAAGGTCCTCCAAGACGGGTACTGGCGAAGGGCGAGAGGGATACCGGCGCCACTTTGACCCGATCCAGAAGCCAGCCAAGGGCAAGGGCAAGGGTTATGGTCAGCAACAACGACCAATCTTTCAGCAGGCCATTGAGTGCTGGAAGTGCGGTCAGTATGGCCACAAATCCTTTGAGTGCCGCAGTGGATGGAACCGAGGGCAACAATGGGGTTCGTATGGATCTTACTCAAGCCGCTCGGGAGGGCAGGCCCAATGGCAAAGCTGGAATTGGAATCAGGGCTACTCTGGCAGAGGATGGACTGCTGATCCTTGGGGAAGATCTACAGCATCAAGCTCCTCAGCAGCTCCTCCGGAGCCAGTGCGGCCACCTTCAACAGCGACGCCTGTGCCTGACACAATTCCTGCTGCTGGCGACCCTGCCCAAGCAGCCTCTGGATCAGCTCCTGCAGCAGAACCTCCACAGCAAGTGCCGAGGATGCCGCTCGTGATTGCTGAGGAGTACTGCGAGATCAACGGCCAACCGCACTTCAAGCGCACCTACAATGATGGGACGGTAGAGTTTGAGTCGTGGTAGATGTTTCACATCTTGTGCCATGATTTTATGCCTACCGGAAGGTTTGGCCGATTGGATGAAAGCTGACCTGTGGTCATTCAGTTCAATCGAAGTGCACACATTTCCAAACATGAAATTCCAACTTGATTAACTTGAAAACTTGTTCCAATTGATTCAATGAGATTGACACCAGCATCCGATCCAATGCAGTAGATTGCGTGCACATAGCCGTGTACATTAGCCTGCTACAGTAGCTTCTAAGTTTCCAGGGCAATAAAGGAGTGGTAATGCTCCTATGCCTTGGCGGAAGCCAGGCCGATGACACTTTTTCTATGTCCGACACATGCCATGCTTGGGATCGTAAAAACCCTTTTGCATTCGACCTTTTGCCTCATGCATCCGTGAGCTATGAGCATCCGCAACTTTACGGTAGATGTAGCTGACAGTGATGTTTTTCCCATGTTGTCCTCTCTCAGGTCACTTCTGGAGGACTACATCTCTCCGCTCTCCGTGAAACTGCGGGGCGGCGGGGGGTGTTTTTGGGTAGTTTCACTGTATATACTAATGTATCACTCATCCTACCGTGTTGCATTGGCTCAAGCAAAACAATTGCGCTAGCTGGTGCTTTCAGGTTGATTCACTTGTGAAACAGATCTAAAACCGCTGTTTAGCTAGCTAATTCATATGAATTCCCAATGTTTGTTGTGGAATTCATTTGAAATCCCTATTTATAATTATATATATATAATATATATATATATTTCTTGATGAAATCTTGTGATATCCCCAGTTTTGCCGCCTTTTCTTGTTCGAGTTTGCTAAATCCACAAATCTGATACTTTGATAGTTTGTATCTTAAACCCAACAATCCAGTCTTGTTCTACGCCAAGCCGCAAGCATTCCACAGCACGGCTAGGGCGCGGAAAATGATGAGGAAGCTACTGAACTTTTGGAGCAGGGTCTCGTCTCGTCGGGGCACCCTCAGGGCTCCAAACTCCGGCACCCTGTGAGGGTGTTTGTGTAAATAATTAATATTGAAGTGATATCATTAAACAACGTTACAGTCATGTGAGATTTGGTTGAATGATGTTAAACAATGTTGAATGATCTTACATTGTTTTAAAATATGTTAAATGTATATGCAGCATCTATCATTGTGACAGTTATTTTTGTTGTTTCTTTATATTGATGCTCTAGATACAACCATAGTCAGATCCAGTGACTTAGAATTGTAATCACACATAATAGACAAATTGTTTGGAATGGGTATACCCACACTGTTTGGGGAAAAGATATGTTGATCATATTCTAGTGTGAAACAACCACACCTCATACTTGTTTGTCGTTTTTACCTGGACAGTTTCTTGGCTTCCATTTTTTCTAAAAACTAGCTTCGAAGTGGGAATTACATCGCTCTGTAGCAACTGGACATATAATATCATATAATCAACTCACCCAGTAGTGATGCAAAACAGTGTCAAATCCACATATATATATATACAACCTTGTTATATATATATATATATAACATCATGGAATATAAATAAGATTTTACAAGAACATACTTTTATATACTGTATGTATATATAAATATATTATAAACACATACATTTTTGCACGCACACATGTATATATATATATATATTATATAATTGTATATTTATACAAATTATGTGTGTGCAGCAGCCCAACATATTCCCATCGGACATGTGACATGACTGCACCGAGGGGCCGAGTGGAGTCCATCAGCATCAGCTACGACAACTTGCGGCGCTTGATCCTCGAAGCCGTGGCCTTTGGCTCGGTGCTCTTCGATGCGGAGACTTCCCGGGGGCGGGGGGATCCAAAATGGTTGGCTGGTCGGGTAGGGAAAAATCTATGGAAAAGCCATGGAAAAGACTGAAAGAAATGGGGAAACCATGGGAAATCTCCTGAAAAATCGTCGGTGAATGATGTTTGATGAAGATCATAGTGGTTGGCATAGTGGTGCAGGCTTTCAGTGTTCGCATAACAATACTACAGGGGTTCTTTTTGAAGGATATAAGGGTTTGTAAATTAATGGTTGCTTACAGGTTTGATAAGCATCTTTATTTTTTTCCAGGGTAGATGGTTCCAGGAACCCTGAAATTATAGCAGAGATCCCATGATTTTACTGTTGGCGGATGATGATTTGGTGATGATGGTGATGATAGTGATGATGATGAGGTGAAGGACGACAAGGGAGGCACGGTTGACAAGGGTGAAAACTTGCATGCGTAAGTCCTTGATGAAACATCGTCTACCGAGATCCTGTCCTAACTGTTTGGAAATCCTGGATTTGGAAATCCTGGAGCCGCCTCTTTTTTTTTCTCCAGGATCTCAGAACTGAGATTTGTTATTTTGTTCTGTTTGAAATCTGGTAAATAGGTGTAGCCATGATGGGTGATGCATCGTATATACCCACAATTTATCACTTGGTATAACCCCCTAAATCAACCCATCAACTTTGATATTTATGGTCCATATATGGTTGATTTTTCTCCAAGGCCATGGGTTCTCTTGGGGCTTTCAGGAGAGGGAAGCAGATAGCACTTACGAGTTGACCCCGGTGACCCCCAGCGATCGCAGAGATTTGGATCTTGGATGATCCGGGATGATCACAGTGGGTTGAAGCAGTGCTGCAACAGCAAACATGATCAAACATGAATAACAGATATTTTTTAAAAAAAAACAGGATCCAGCATCCCCAAGTATCCCCAAGTCACCATTTTTTCTGCATATGGGTGAAGCGACCAGCCGTACAGAGGGTCCCACTAGGGTCCCATCATTTTTTTGCGGTGAATTCCACCAAATCCATGTAGAATTATCCCAAAAAATAGTCAGGTATTCCAATATGTTCCAAGATATTCTAAGGTATATGGTTTTGTTTGGAAATTGGGTTACCCCATTCCGTCAATATCCCTTTCTTTCGGATTTAGTTGGATGTATACCGCAGACACACATCCAAATACCTTTCATTATCGCAGATATCCCATTCTGAAATCTATACTGTATCCAGTTGGTTGAAGCCCCATGATATTCCGTCAAACCACATCTATAGTGCGATACATCCTATTAAAATGGTGAGAAAAAACACAGTGTGCATATATAAGTATATAAATATAATATATATTATATATTCATGAATTGATCTGTCCATTTGTGGCAACGGGCAACCGACTGTATCGTGACAGATTCTGACCCCGTGGGCGACAAAGTGTTGTTTGGCGTCTCAAAATGATGGTTTTTGTCAGGGGGGAACATAACTATCTATCCCAAAATGCAATGTTTCAGGTTGGTAGTTGATCATGTACAGATGGATTTACATATTATATATACACACACTATATATATATATATATTTGCATACAGACCACACACACATGCGCCCTCCAATGTGTCAAACATGGCTGGCTGGGAACTCCCCAAACTAAATGGAAGTGTTAAGAAGAACATCCTCAAAGTGACAGAGCTGTATCATTGTCATGCTTGATTTTGGGAGGGCAACTAGGTGGGAATGGTAGTAGATTGGAAGGGTATTGGAGAATGTGTGTGAGTTATATGAAGCAAAAATTGAACTATTTAAACAGGAAGCCTTCCAGGACATCTTGGCACCCAAGATTCAAACACATGCTCCAGCTGCAGCGCGCATGCTTCGATTGAACAAGGGAGACTAGCGGCAAGGGGGATGCGCAGTGGGACAGCACGCCATCCACGGCGTCATACCATTCCTATGGAGGATCCGGGATATAATCATTAATTTAGTGACGTCTTTCGCGTGGATGAACTGTACAACTTCATGACACTCACTGCAGATGAATCAGTGGGTTGACGTCAAGTGGGAAGTTGACTCAAATCTGTCGTGGCAATATGTCAACAAAGATGATCAAGGATGGTGTGATCCCAAATTGAAGTGCATGCATTTGATAAGGGAAAATCTCATGGTATGTTACGGTCTTATTCATCCAGCGGATTTGTGGCTCAAAAAAGCCGCCCCGTTCCCATTCTTCTATTTTTTTAAGGGTCCTATCGTCCTTGCCTTGTACCCTGGCTGCGGTCAGAGTACGCGGGGCCAACCGCCTACAAACGGGACCCCCCCAAAAAATAGACGCAACAGTAAACCTGGGGTCTAGAGAAAGGGGATGGGAATACATTCCCATTCATGTTTCGCACTGCTGTTTTTCAATTTGTAATGTTTCGCTATTGGTGATGGGTTGGCGATGAACTGGAAGCCCCTGCATCACCGCACTACTCACCTCTCTAGAGCAAAAACGGACCTTCAAATCATCAGTTTAAATTCTAATTATTCTAATTGCCAGGCAGGATATTTGGCCAGATCTAGAAAACACATACTGTATATATATATATATTATATATGATATATATATATATAATATATAGAGATCGAACCTGACAATGGTCATCGGCGCCGCGGGAAAATCTCGAATCTCGGATCTCGAATCTCGGATCTCGGATCTCGGATCTCGGATCTCGAATCTCGGATCTCGAATCTCAGATCTCGGATCTCGGATCTCGGATCTCGGATCTCGGATCTCGGATCTCGGATCTCGAATCTCGGATCTCGGATCTCGAATCTCGGATCTCGGATCTCGGATCTCGGATCTCGGATCTCGGATCTCGAATCTCGGATCTCGGATCTCGGATCTCCGATCTCGAATCTCCAATCTCGGATCTCGAATCTCGGATCTCGGATCTCGGATCTCGATCTCGGATCTCGGATCTCGGATCTCGGATCTCGGATCTCGAATCTCGAATCTCGGATCTCGGATCTCGAATCTCGAATCTCGAATCTTGAACACGAATCTCGAATCTCAGATCTCGTATCTCGTATCTCGGATCTTGGATCGCGAATCTCGAATCTCGGAAGTTGGATTTTAGATCTGGGATCTCGAATCTGAACTTGCCGAAGAGATACCAGTTTTTAGATTCTGCAAGTTCCCTTGGCGAAGATCTTTGTCTGTAGGACATCGTGTGCAAGATGTTCGTGACAGCTTCTGTAGAAGCTGCTGTGCAAGATCCCTTTGCAAGGTTGAAGGCTATTTGTACAAGGTGTCTACAAGAAATCTCCACGCAAGATGTCTGCAAATGTCTTTAAGAGATCTCTAAGTAAGATCTCTGCTCAAGCTCTCTAATCTAGAGGAGATCTCTTAGCAAGATCTCTGTTTTCTGCACAAGGCCTCCGTACAAGATCTTTACGGACTCTACAAGAGGTCGTCTCTTGGCAAGACCTCGTACAAGCTCTCTGAAAAACATATCTCGACAAGCTATCTCGACAAGCTCTGTTTACGAGATCTAATGGCAATATCTTTATAAGAGGTCTCCTGGCAAGATCTCTGCACAAGATCTCTATAGGATATCTCTTGGCAAGATCTCTGTATGAAATCTCTGTACAAACTCTCTTTGGAAGCTTTTTTTTGGCAAGATCTAAGTAAGAGACCTCTTGGCAAGATCTCTGGACAAGCTCCCCATATGAGGTCTCTTGGCAAGATTTCTGAAAGAGATCTCCGTACAAGCTCTCTATAAGAGCTCTCTTGACAAGCTCTTGTCCCCAAAGGCTCACACCTGCTACGAAAAATGGACATAGATTCAACAAAAGTAACACGCCTGCTCAGTACTCGAATGAAAATCTTCTTGCCTGATCTACGGACATTTCTCTCCTGTCTTTCTCTTTGGTACACACAGTCCCAGAAGCGCCATCAAGTGTGAGTGCATCAAGTGTGTGTGTGTGTGCAGGTGCCAGAGAAGATCCTACAGAGTAGCATCATGCGTGTGCAAGTGCACGAGAAGATCCTACAGTGTAACATCAAATGTGCGTGTGTGTATGTATGTGTGTCTGTGTCTGTGTGTGTGCAAGTGCCAGAAAAGATAGGATACTACAGCATTAGCCTCATATGTGTGCGCGTGTGCAAATGCCAGAGAAGATCCTACAGCGTAGCCTCATGTGTGTGCGCATCTGCAAGTGGCAGAGAAGATCCTACAGTGTAGCCTCATGTGTGTGCAAGTGCACGAGAAGATCCTACAGTGTAACATCAAGTGTGTGTGTGTGTGTCTGTGTCTGTGTGTGTGCAAGTGCCAGAAAAGATACGACAGCGTAGCCTCATATGTGTGCGCGTGTGCAAGTGCCAGAGAAGATCCTACAGCGTAGCCTCATGCGTGTGCGCGTCTGCAAGTGGCAGAGAAGATCCTACAGTGTAGCCTCATGTGTGTGCGTGTATGCAAGTGCCAGAGAAGATCCTACAGAGTAGCATCAAGCGTGTGTGTGTGTACAAGTGCCAGAGAAGATCCAAGAAAAAACAAGCACGTGACACCAAAAACAGCACGGCGCGCCGGTAAAACTAGACCTTCGGAAGAAAGCCTTCTGGGACACCATTTTCGTGCGAGATTCTGTCGAAAACAGGAGATCGAAGGACTTTGGTGCTGTAAGGGTCGCCAAAGTTGCCGGACACCCCGGAGACCACCTTGAATGAACACCAGGCCTTAACCAATAGCATAAGAATTTGAAGTGTGGCCATATACTGTTTAGGGTAACCCATACCAGATCCATCAGAATCATCACCATGAATTCAGGGCCAAACCAAAGGTACTCTTGCCCAATCCTTGTTAGCTCCAGCCAGAATGTGAGCCCAGCAGCATAGGGCGGTGGCCCTTTGAAGTGGCCTGCAGGTGGGAAGCAATGCGGCATCAGATCCAACTGGCGACATGCACCACGCTCTTAACATGCTGCAGCTGAACAAGCAGCAGAAGTAAATGCGGCACAAGCGCGCTGGGTGAATGAGAAAGTGGCAGGGCAGATTGCAGGAGCCAAGTTTGCATTTTGTCACGATGCGGTGAAGAATGCGACTTTGTCTAGGATGCCCTCACTCTGCGTGTCCTTTGAAGCCTTCAGCACACAATGCCATGCACCCCTGGAACTTACACTCTTCAAAAACTGCTGCAGTGTCTCTTTTTCCCAACTGCACTGTGACCTTCTGCTTGTCTCCAGGCTTCAAGATGCCAACCTTCTCCAACTCAATGACGATGGAATCGCGATCTTCCTGAGGAACCTTCACAAGGTCAAAGCTGTTGGTTTTGTTTGGCGTCGGCACAGCTAGCGTAGCTGAAATCAAAAGCTTTGTGACTTTGGCAGCCAGCACATAAGATTTTTCTGTTGTTGGATGAACGTCTCGCACTTTTTCATTCAAGCGCCATTGCGGCATAGAATGGTTCTTCTGCTTGAGGATCCAAGCCAGCATCTTCGTCATCGTGTCTTTGTGATTGCGCAGGTCAGCGACTTGGAGAGGTTCGTCTTTCAGCCGCTTCGCCGGCGGCTCATCATCACTGGCCTCAGGATTTCCAAGAGCAACCTGTGTCAACACATGCTGTTCTTCCGGCTTCTTGTGCGGAGAAGTTGCGACAGCTTGTGATGCACCAGGATCAGGTTGCGAAGGCGGAATGTCGGCGTGCACAGCAAGAGCCTGAATGTCAGGCAGCTTGTCAATGGCAATCGGGAAGCCTTTCAGAAGTTTGACCAATGCTTGACACACAGTGTCTGCATTGTCCTGGTCAAGGTTGGGAAGGGGCCCTTCATTGAAAGGAACGGCAGCGCGCAACTCCTGAAAAGAGACTTCTGGGGAGAACAGTTGCAGCCGGTTGGCCGCCAACATGAAGTTGGGATCATCTTCTGCGTACTTTACCTTTGCCCAGTTTCCATGGCCGATGGCAATGAAGCCAATCAGGGCGAGAAGGATGAGGTCGCAGTGCTTGGCATAGACTTCGGCATCCGTGTTGCTGGCATCGAAGACAAAGCGTTTGTAGGTAACCCTGTCCATGGTCAGAAAGGTGTTGCCGGGGTCAATCAATGTGGCAGCAGCCTGTCAAAGGAAGGAGGACACGGGCTTTACCCAAATCCCCTCTAGCACCCAGTGGTAACAGTTATAGAAACTTAAGACGCACAGAATTCATCACACTCTTAAGGCAGGAAGAATGAAAAACCCAACCGCCCAACCGCCTTTTGCAGCTTCTCAGCAAATGCTTGGGCGCTCGGCTGCGGCAAGTCCGTCTTAATAAGACGGTCTTTTCGAAATTCGTCCAGCTTTTGAGCAGCGTTCGTGCTGAAGTGGTAGACGGATTGGAACCACCTGGAAAGAGAGAATGCTGCATCAACGGATTGCTGGGTAGCACATGGAGGCACGGAGCTTGGCAGAAAATCACTGAAGAAAACATCTGGATTTACCGCGGCCACTTTCCGCACCATGTCTTCTGGGGAAAGGTTCTGCCATTGATCAGCGGGGACGCTTGCCAAGGACAAGAGGTGGAGCAAGCCTTGCTCAAAGATGTGGATGCCTGGGATGAACTGAAGGGGCCTGGTCTTGTCTTTGCTGAGAAGTGCTGCCTTGGCATCGCCTGCTTTCTTGGCCTTACGGTAATCATCCACCATCTCATTGAAGTCTTGTTGGAAACTGCTAACAACGCCCTCTGCAAACTCCATGGTGTGAATTCCTCGGATCTCGGAGTACCTGCTTGCGGCAGGCCCTACTTCATCGTCTCTCCGACGCTGATAAGGAAAAGCCGCATCAGCAAGCAAGAGCAAGTTGGTTGCAGCCTTGACAATCTCATCATAAGAAAGGTCATTGAAATAATTGGGGTCTTCGAGGAGCAAGTTTTGCATTTCCTGGGCAGACAAGTTCTCTGGGCAGACCTTGCTGCAGACTGATAAGAAATGACCGATCAAGAAGCGTGGGAGTCCCGCAACGCTGTCGCCTTTCTTCCCAATGTCCAGCAACTCTTCGAGGTGCATCAGGACAGCGCCCACAACATGCGGGTTTCGCACATGAAAGCGAGACTGTCCTGTGGCGGGGTTGTTCTTGTAGATGTCGTGGTCGAGAATTTGGTTCAAATCCTCCAAGCCTCCGCCTTTGGCATGTTCGAACGCTTCAGAAAGCCAAGACTTGCCTTCATGCAAGGCCAGGAATGCACGCCCACCTTGCTTCTCGAGGAGGCATCCCAATCCTTGGTCGCAAAGTGAGAAAAACATGGTTATACAATGTTATACATGGTTGTACTTTTTGTGGCGGTGGCGGTGAAGAGTTAGCAGGATCTCTGCTCGCAGAAGTTCATTGAAGCATGCTTAGAGTAACATTCATTACATTGCAGAAGTTCACAAGGTTCCTCTGAAGCAATACTTGTTTCTAGCAGCAGTCAGAAGGAGAGACATGAAACGGTAAAAAAAATGAAACAAAACACAAGGCAGCCCAAGCGTCCATAGAAAGTTCCTTTGTTCTGCACAGAATCTCGTTTTTCTGGCTTGGTTGGTGGAACTGGCTCTTCAGCTTCAGGGTCATTGATTGCAAGCGCTCCTTCGTAAGCTCGCTTTGCTTCTTCATAGCGGCGCGAGTCGATGCGATGCCTGGCAGCATCATGCTTGCTTTTGATGGTGTCGAAGTAGTACAAAACTTGAAGGACCAGCCACAGGGCAATGGATTTGCCATCCCCAGGTTCACCATGCTGAAGCATCAGGATGTTGGGGAACTTTCCTAAGATGCCTCCAAAACGGACTTGAACGGCGTTCAGGACCAGTGACAACATGATGAGAAGGTGCACAAAGGCGCAGCTCTGATGCAAGCTCGTGGCCCGCGCTAGGGCCCCAGCGAACTGCCAAGAACAGGGCACAGTTTGGGCCATAGTCTCGGAAGGGAAAGGGCACATGGTCTCTAAGAGCTTTGTGGCTTGGCGCACATCTTTGCCATTCATGGTGCGCTCCTCAGGCATCGCTGGCGTGTATTTCCCTCTTTTCGCAGCACGTGCTCCACAAACCAAAGCCAAGCAGAGGAAGTGTCGAAGTGGGGACATCTTACAATGCGTGCACCGAGACAGAAACCTTGGATGCCTCCGTGAGGGCAAGGTGCTTTTGAGCAGAGCCGGCTCTTGCAGCAACTGAGTTTGGCTTTGGAGATGCATGTGTTCCTGGGGCAGGTAATCAACACATTTAAATACGCAATGTTCCTGGAGGACACCATCTTCAGTTTTACTCTTGGGATGTTGCCTACGTTGCAGAGCTGACTTGCACAGCTTTTGTGAAGCGCAAGCCTTGCGACAGTGCTGCATTCTGTCAGCATCAGCGCACCGTGCATCAAACCTGCTTCAGGGAGGCGCGGATCTGATGAGACAAAGGCCATTTACTGCCTGGTGACTCTTCCTATTCACGGCGCAAGACTCAACGCAACCAAAAAAACAAGTTGACTTTTATTTGGCTTAATGCGATTTGAAGCAGGTAGCCCACTGCTGCATCACTTGCCCAACTTCTTTCCACCCAGCTTCGCCGATTCGCCCCAGGTGGCGCACCACGTCACATCATCAACATCATCATTATCATCAGCAGGAGCATCAGTGACATGTCCTTTGCGCCTTGTATACAGTTGGCCAGTGAAGGCCAGTGAAGGCTCCGAATGTCGCAGCGCTGTATACCTTGGCGCCGCGGATGGGTGACAAGCGGGGTACTATACGCGTTCCCACAGGAACAGAGCACACACTTTAATTAGGCTTGATCATGGTGGATGTGTTTTAAAGCACTTTTCTATCTGATTTGCAAGTCAAATGGGGCGTTTAGAGGCAGATAAAGATGCCAATGCTGTCAGGGACCTTCTCCGCCTACCAAGTTGCTTCGCCTTGGCTCATGGGCAACGGGAATGCTAGACATTCTCATACAGGCAGTCGGTGGGCAAAAGACAGGGATTGCCATCCAGCAACGATAGGGTAAAGACAGACAACACAGCTAAACCACTGGACCTGCGGGCTACGGCGAACCAGCTTGAATCTTTTTTTTTTGAAATGCATGTTTTTACCCTATGATATTCTCTTTCCCATACCGCCTCTTGGCAACACCTCGCAAAGAATAGAGAAAGCAATGCATCCCTCCAAAAGTCTTTGCGCAAGGATGGCGCGTTGCTGAATTGAGTTTCTTCATTGCGTCGCGGAGTCAGACTGACCGGCTCCTTTGATGGCAAGAAACCGTTTGGATTGAGAGTACCACAAGGCAAATGTATGGTTGAACACAAATGATAGGGAACTCGTCGCGCCGCAGCCTTTCCCACATGCGGGTGTGATTAGTTTGGGCAGGCGGGGAGGACCCCAAACTCAGCAAACATGATTTTGAAACATTTTGGACATGATTTGGAAGGAAGATGCAACTGTAAGAGCGGGCACCTGTACCCAACGTTCATGAATCCGATTCCTTTTCCACTGTTAAAGCGGGCAACCTTTCATCACAGGATGGTCTGTATGGACGTGCTCAAGTCCCAACTTCATTGCCCAAACGCTTGGATCATGGAACCTTGGGGCCGGTCACTTCAACCCTTCACATCTTAATGCAGCCAGCAACTCCAAGTGGGCTGCCTTCTCGTCCGCCAACTGAAACCAAGCCAGAGGCTTTGCTGTCGCACCTTGGGCTTGGACCATGTACCTGGAAGGCAGGCGAGATGTGCAAAAATTTGGGGCGCTTCAAATGGGAGCTTCAAACTGACCACTGCCAGATTCAAATAGAACGTTACCATTGAATAACGATTCGCCACTCCAAACGTTGACATAGAACTTTTTGAGCAATTTACCGGGTATTGGCTTGGAACCGCCCATATGTCAATGCATCACCGGTGTCTTGGAGTGATTACTGATTCGAAACATCGTTTTCTTCCGTGTATCACGGTGTCTTGTCAGCATGACATCGTCAGGGTTTGCTTACAATGACGGAATTGGCGGGCCACGCGGGGAAGTCTGTCTTTCACAGCGCTCTTCCCCTCTGCTCAACGGCGCCCAGGTGCGGCCGCTGGTCGTGCACAATGAAAACCTGGAGGCATCAGAGCTGCCAGACATGACTGTCGCTGAATGAGGTGCGAAATCGCAAAGAAAAAGGAAGAGAAAGTTGAGGTTTCTGGGCTATCCTTGGAAGTGCATGAGGATCTGGCATGGAGGACACCTATTTTCAGAAGGTATTAAGAGATATGAAACATGTGAGGAACAAACGGCAAGAACAAAGAAGTCACGGGTAATGATTGCGTAGCAATTTTTACCCACTGCGAGTCTTGTCAGGATCATGCTGCATCTTGC